>UFQX01000084.1:854065-923921 GCA_900497675.1 Arapaima gigas
TTTCCCCCCGCAAAATCGCACCCCCCCCCCCCTCCCAAATCCCACCCCCCCCCCGCGGTCCCGCACGCGGTGGACACGAGCCGTCGGCGCCGCAGAAATAACAGTGACGCTAATTGAGTGACACTCGCGTTCCACTAATTGTCATATACTGTACCTGAAAATGGAAATTAGAGCAGCAAAAAGCAGCAGCAGATTTGAACAAGGTGAGTTTGTATGTTTTTTAACGTTCCCGTTGCGCGCTGTGTATTCTTTTGTTATTATTTTTATTATTATTATTATCGAACACGAGGTGCCGTATCAACTAGGGGGGGTGGGCGTGTACCTGGGCGCTCAGGGAGCCGGAGACCCCGCACGTGTGACATCACTGCTGTCAGTCTCTGTCCAAATGGCGCTATGGGGGGGCTCTTTAAATGCCTCCCAGGTTTGGATTTCGGGCTTCGAACTCCATCTGTTCTGCATTGCGCATTGGCGGTATGTTGATGGTCTTTTTCATTGTGCACGCGGCTCTTTATGCTCACGTCTTGTCGTTATTTGACAATTTTCATCAGTTTTGTCATAACACGCCTCTATGACACGGTGCTGCTTTAAAGGACGCGGCCGTCAAGGTGCTAGTTTTAAAAGGAGAAGGAACTATTCGTGTATCTCAGACATGCTTTCAGTTAATCGGTTGCAAATTGAATTTTTATACAAATTCTGAGTGGGGGGCGGGTGTTTATGATGTCAATGAAAAATGGTGTAAATTATTAATTCCTCAGAGACCATTAAGGACGACAGCGGACAGGATTACTGTTTTGCGGTGTTATTGAGCTCCCCCATCTGTGCCTCCCGATGGGGTAAAATTGCTCTGCATTACTGTACATCTGTGATTTGTGCTTCAGCTCACTTTTGTATTTGATCCTAAAACCTACTTTTGCAGCTCAGTGGTTGAAAGACAGTAAGATTATTCAGACTGTTGCAATTTTTTTTGTTCAGTGCCAAAATAATGCCGTGAACCTTGTAATGGAGTTTAAGTATATTTAAACATGGTGGCACCTGGCATGGATGCAGAATCATTTGTTAGGAATTGCACTGTACGACCGTTTTAAGTTAAAATTAATTCTTGTGAGAGAAGTAAAACTGTAGAGGAATTTGGACTGAAACTGCTTCATCAGCACTGCTGCCAATTCAGTCATACATTTTATTTGCATTCATTGTTTTTTATGCTCTACTGAAATGTGTTTGTGATATTTAAACATTTTATTTTATAAAATTTGCCAAACTTTTTGCACAATATTCCATAGACAGGAGGGAAACTTTGTCTGGCTGAGCAGAGCCCTGTTTTTCCTCCTCATCTGATGCATGTGAACCACGGTAGGAGAACACAGGTGGTGGAGTGAAGTGTGAACTGCCGTTCGTGTCATAATGCAGCACCGGACCTCGTGCGCAGGAGAGATCTGGAGCTGTGATCCTCTCCATTTTTTGGCTTATATTTACTGGGACTGGGCAGAACAGGCACTCAGTGGGCACGGCTGCTGCCACACAGCTGCTGGGCCGTGGGTTTGGATGTGAGTTTGAATATGGCTCTCGCTGTGTGGAGTTTGCGCTTTCTCCCAGTGTACACATGCCTTTTTCCCCACAGTCCAAAGACTGTGTTTCAGATGGATTAGTTGCTCTAAAATGCTCATAGTGCATGTATGTAGGAGTGAACTTGTGTGTTTGTGTGTGTGTGTGTGTGTGTGTGTGTGTGCGCGCGCGCGTGAGTGATTGCGCTGCAGAGTCCTATCCTGGGTGTACCCTCCCTCACGTCTTCTGTTTCCAGTACAGGCTGCAGACCACCACCGCCCGCATTGAACAGGCAAATAATGATGATGGATGGATGAGTTAATGGTTTATTGGAACTGAAGGCCCTTATTTTCTCTTATTCACGCTACATTTTCGGTGTGTGGGAAGTTTTCCGTCAATCTCAACAAGGACCTAACTCCTCCACTCTCCCAACACCACAAATGTTCTAAAAACAGTCAAACCCCACTAGCATTTGGTATACTTTTTTGTTTTCCAAATGGACTTACTAATCGATCCTCTTATTCTCTGGACTTTGTCCCATACAACGTAAGTAATAAAAGCCACAGTGTGCTGTGCACACTGTTAAATAAAGTCCAGAGATGACTTGTTGACATGATGAGGGGATTTACCGCATGTTCCTGTATAGAAATATACAAAAGTAGTTATTAATGTCTGAGGCTGTTGAGAAAGAGTCTGTTTAATTTTCCCCATCACTTTTTTTGTAAACAAGCCCTGACCGAGAGCACCGGAGCGGCACCACAGACTGCAAAATAAAGGGCGAAACCAAGCACTGCAGTGTCTGAGCACAATCCAGTTAGAGCTCCGAGTTGTTTTCCTCATACAATCTATATTAAGACCGCGAAATTGAATACTGTCTACACATCAACAAATGTTTTCGGTGGTGCCGGAATGTAGCCAGCCTACGGGTATAACTATAGGGAGGGCATGCGAAGCGGCAGTCAGAACGCTGGGAAATAAGACGTGAGCAAACGCTTATTGCAGACAGAGCAGGTGATGTGCTGGAGGTGGTTATTAGGACGGGTGACGTGACGTCAGCCTGGTTGCCGTCCAGGATGAGCTCTTTTGTTTGCCTCCCTTTCCTCCTGCCACATGCCATATTGAGCCCATTATGATCTAGCTTAGCTTTGGGCTCTCAAGCACATGCTGGACGAATCTGGTCGGGACAGGAGCTTTTCGTGTTTTTCTCCATTTTCCTGCAAGGTTGCATCAAACAAAAAATTGTTTTTTCTTAATCGGACTTTACCTTTATTACCCCTTGACTGTACACCCACCAAAGGCAAGGAGAGGCAACAAAATAAGCAACCTGCACTGGAGAGGGATAAAGTTATTTTTTTAAAATTCATTTAGCTGATGCTTTTCTCCAAAAAAACTCCGATAATAACAATGTTAGTGCCGTGTATTAAGCTGTTTATAAGTATTAATATTTTTATACTGTTTCAGTTTGTTTTAAATGCCTTGATCAGAGGTACTACAGCAGGAGGTAGGATTGAAACCCACTTCACAAGGTGACAGCCCTAACCAGTATGCCACTCACTGCACCAATAGCATTTTGTTTTGCTTCGCACTACAATTTGACCTAGTGGGAACAGAGATGAACCTTTTCAATAAAGCATTCAAACCAAAGGATGAAGGAGGTTTTTGGTCCAGGTTTAGCACCCAATCCTATGAAAGTCAGTGGCGGGGGAGCTCAATGGGAGCAGCGCACTGCAGCACCACCGGTTTTTTTTTTTTTTTTTAAATACACCCATTTGGTTTGCTATCCATTCTCTGTCTACCCGCTGGTCCTCGCATCTAGTGGGAGACACAGCTTTAAGATCCTCGGAATCAGCCCTGCTGCATTTGAATGGAAAACAAATTTCTACGAATCAGATGGCCGAAGCACCTACTTAAAGAGTCGAGGTAGGGTTCCTGTGTTTTACTGACTGCGTGAGTCGAGGGGCAGAAGGAGCGGAGCTGCCACAGGGATGTGTGTGCAACAGCGCAAATGGAGGAAAGAGACGGACAGGCAGAGATGGAAGAGTGGGCGGTGGCTGCAGTCAGACTCCATTGTTGATACCCGCAGCCATCCTGAGCCTCAGCAATGCCGGCACACAGTTTATCGTGACATTGTGTCGCGTGCGCCACTTGGCTCAGGATCTACACTGTTCAAAATGTCAGGAGCTGGAAAAGCACCAGAGGGATGCTGATAGCATGAGTGCTAATGGCCAGGAGTTTATATTACTGAGAAGCCAGTGTTTTCTAGCCCTGTGATCCATTATACCATCATATATTATACCAATTGTATGTTGGTTGTGTGGACAGTTTCTTTTTGAATCAATAAAGCATCCGTTTATCTATCTGTATAAAAAAAATCTCTAAAATCTATTAAATTATGAATGTAATAATCTCTGTAAAAACTGAACGATAATGTATGGCTGGCTGGATTTATCCTTCTGTGTCATTCTTGTTTTTTTATTGCCTAGCTTTTGTATTTTTATTTTTTTTTGTTTGTTTTTTTTCCCCCCTCTTTTGAAAATCATGCTGTTATGTTGTGTTTGCCTGTGCATGGACACTGTAAATCTGAGTTCTCGTACGAAATGCTCAGTAGGTGCCATGCAAACTGTATTTCAGAAGAAAATCCCCGTGGGACACAAGACCCAGAAACAGTCCAAATTTCTGGTCTTGAACAAAAAGAGGGAATTTTTCATTGCATTATATGACTCGCGGCCTATAAATCTCATTCTTGTTATTCTAATCCTTGGAACAATTTGGCCTGCTTTTGATGCAGCTAAGCACCCGTTTCTTTCGGCAAGCGGACCCAATAAATAAAGAACACAGCTGTTTCGCAGCCCCTTATCTTTCTGCCCGATTACATTCACACCGACCGTTTGCCCAAGCAGCAAACAGGCTGTACGCGTCTCGGCGCTTTATTCAGAATAATCAAGTTCGGAAGCTGAAGCCATCGGAGAGGCCGAATGAGGAATTGTGTATCATATGCCTGTGTGCCCCCAAGCATGAGCAAAGTGAGACCCTATTAGGCAGCTGTCAGCATCAATGGATGCAGAGAGGACTCACGGTGTCTGACTATGCAGGCATCTGAGGCCTGGCCACCTCCATCTGAGTCTAGAAGCATCTGCCCTCCCTAAATGTGGTTCATTTTGTACCAGCTCCTTCCATAACCCTCCACAAGGGATGAGTGGTTGAGATCCTTCCAGTCGTGTTCATGGACCCCATGTAGTACCTCCCTGCAGCCATCCCAGGCAGGCAGGTTTTCCCTCATGTCTTTCACTGCTCCAAAAATCAATTGCTAACATATTGCTGAATGAATAATTTCAAAGCACATTTTTCCCATCTTACATGATTTATGCTTGACCACGTGCCCCAGACAGATTTCACTGTAATGGATCATCAGTGGGAGAAAATATTAACTCGCATGTGCATAAGCCAAATAAATACTCCAAAGTTGTTTTGTCCAGAAGCTGACAAATGTTTGTATTGTGACTAACCTTTTCAGGCGGTATACTTTGTGCTGTCATTGTTGACGTGCCATTAGTCATGGGCTAATTACAGCTGCTTCTGGAATATTCTCTTTTACATGGTGGTGGCACAGCAAATGGCAGTCAGCGTGCCACAGCCCAGCCGGAACTGAACGGGCCAACAGGACTGTAATTGTGCGACCGCATTTCTGGAACCAAAAAAGATTTTTTATTTATTTATTTTTTTTTTTAAGTGCGATGCTTTTTAATGTGATACAAGGAATGATCACTATTGGTTTTACTGGGGTGTTTACAGCAGCTTCTGTTAGGCAAGATTTAACTGGAATGTTCGCTATGATTAAAACATTTTTTTTAAATGCTCACATAAGGTCACCATTGTTTTGAGGCTGTGTTGTGCCTGATGGGTGTTACCAGAACCCCGTAATTCCACGTTGAGTAATAGGTGATTTTTTAAAATAGTGCCTGATTCGCAGGAATACGCAGAAGAGATAATATCTGGGTGACTGTGAGGACCCCCCCCTTGTTTTACACGTTCAAAGCTTTCCTCAAAAAGAGTCCCAAAAGCACATTGACTTTTTCTGTCCCCTCATTTTCTTGCCTCCTAACTGAAATGGCTGCTTGGAGTCTGCAGTAATAAACACTGCGTGTGTATAATGAAAAATTGTTTTTTTTTAATGATGAATGAGCTGCACTGTTATCTGAATTATAGCCCTCAAAACTGAAGACACTGAGCAAGTTATGATAAAATGTTATCTTTATTGGGGAATCATTTTAAAAAGTCATGTGCTACCGCCCGCTAATCGCAGTTAATCGAAAATGGCCTCCGCTGGCCCTATGAATCACAAAGGGGACTGTGAAGGAAATTTAGTGTACCAGTAAGGTTGTTAAAAAGAAACAAAATCAACCCACACAACATGAAATTCGCAGTTATAACAGCTTAACACTGTTGCAGCATAATAAATGCCATAAAAATAAAAGGAAATTCAATGTGTGTCATAGTGAAAAAATACAGATGACAGTATAATAAATAAAATGTTCTGCGTGTATTTAAGTGAACTGGACTGCACTGTACGCTGGTACCCGTACATTCTCCAAAGCAGGTTATGGACCGAAGGTGCCTTTTGGGCCAGTTTCTCCATAATGAAGGTTGTTTAGGTAACTTGTGAAGAATTTTGTCTTACATGCATTCTCCTTTTCTTTGTCTCCACCATAGAAGCCATGGACCCCCTGACCTACATACCCGCTATTCCTAACTGACCCCACCTATTGCAGTTCTTCGTTCCTTTCACCCACCGACAACACGATAACCTCCCAGACCCGAGTTCTCAGCTGAACCCTCATGTCAGGGGATAAAGGCCAGTGCAAGGCCATGGATCCGCAGCACCTGGCAGGGCTCCTGCAGCGAGGCCTCCCGTGCACGCTGGTCATCGACAGCCGCGCCTTCTCCGAGTACAATGCCTCACACGTCCTTGGCTCCGTCAACATCTGCTGCTCCAAGCTGGTCAAGAGGAGGCTGCAGCAAGACAAGGTGCCGGTCAATGAGCTGTTGAACCCTTTTGGCAAGATAAAGGTAGGACCCCTTCTTTGACTCTGTGAATCTGATTTCTGGCTCTCTTTTTCCATATGAAGTACACAGTTTCCTCTGCCATATGGGGTCACTACAGTGTGCTTAAAAAAAGTGAGCTCCAAAAATTCACCACTCCTGTGGTATGCAGGGTATGAATGCAGCAGATCTTTTCTACAAGATAAACGCTACTTCCGCCCCAGATTTTTTTCAGGGAATGCTTATAGCACCTCCTCCAGACAGACCTCTTTTCCAACTCTGCAGGTGAAAGCAGATGCGCTACTTTGTCAGAAAGACTGGAGGATTTTCAGTGCGACTCATTTATTCATGCTGCTCTCCACAACACGTTCAAGCTGTTCTGCTCTCCTCCAGCCTTTCGCTCTCTGTTGTTGAGTAGCTCTACGCCTGATCAATCCAGGACAAAATTACCAGAGGTGTATATTGCATATTAGTAACTAAGAAACTGAATCCTCTGACTCTCCATGACAGATTTTTCCATCAGCTGGCATGTGATGGTGGGAGGAGGCGTGTGAAACTGAAGGAGCTCATGGAGGAAACATTAGCAGGAGCCAGTATGGCCTTCTGCATATCATTATACAGGCCATTTTATGAGGGTTTAATGAGTAGTGGTCTGGTTTTGTGAGCCGTCTTGCCCTGTCGACTCTGGATTCGTTGCTGCCTGTTTTCTTCAGTATACTTTTACGCTCTGGTAATACATTCTTCCAGGTCCTATAAATGAGCACAAGTGATACTCAGTGTCACACTTTCCAGGAACAAAGCAACTTTTTTCCCTCCCAGTTCACTTAAAAACAGGTTAAAATCAAGGTGTAGGCAGTCTCATGTCTTTGAATCAGTGCCATTCATACATGCTGTCGGATTTTCATATTTGGATTTTGCTGTAAGCTTTTAATCGCTCAGCGATTATGATGTCATTGTCCTAACAAGAACTCGGTCTACTCTTTGTCTCCTGTGGGGTGGCTGAATGGCAGCGATTGAAGGGCAATGCCTTCAGAAGGAAAAGGCGAGTGCAGCTTCCTTGGTTCACGGCTTCCGACAGCTGCCCTCGTGTGTGAGAGAAGCCTCTCTGTTCTCCCAGGGTCTCCATCATCCGCTCTCCTCCTCTGCCCTGGCCGGCTCACCAGCTGGCTGGCTGTCATTAAGTCTCTGCTAAAGAGGATAATGCCTGCGATTAATGAAAGGCTGAATAAAGCTGGAAGTATTAAGAGGTGGAGGCGGTTGGCAGTGACGATGACATCATCCCCTTTTGTTTGGCGACTGGCAGACCACGCATGTGTGCACCAGTTGTGGGCCACAGGTGGGGCCTTCACAGTTGCCCTGTACTGGTCAGCCTCTCTCACAGCAACATGGCCACTCACTGTTCTCCGTGCTTTCAGTATGTATTTCAGATTTGTGTTTTCACCCTACTGGTAATGGCCCTGGTCCAATATGGCACCACTTTTGGTCTGTTTCAGATTCTACTAGATAACACTGAACATTTATTGTTTGTCTTTTAAGTTTTTATAGTATATGACGTACACAGTGGTGCTGTGGTTTCCACCCACACCTCAAAGATGTGTTTCAGGTGAACTGAACAGTTTAAAAGTGGACTAAGTGCGTGTGTCGGTGTTGCGCTAATCTGCTATATTAATAAGTCATTAATTGTAGGTACTTTAGTGTATCTATTATTATAAGCTGCCTTGGACTCATGTGTCAGCTCAGCATTAGCTAAGAATCATCATTTTCTGAATTAGTCCAAGGGTCCTGTCTGTAAATACAGCAGTGCTTTCCCTGTGCTGTAGTTCAAAGTATGCTCAGCACAAGTAAATACAGAGTGAAATGAGGCAATTTTTGATATTCCACATTGCGTAAGAAATCCGTTTAAGAAGTCGCACAAAAGTGGGTTCTGTTACCGGGTTGATGTGCCATGAGAGCACAGCCACGGGCAGTGTTCACCATGAAATTGCAGTCACCATGAAAACTACAGGCGCAGCCAAAATCTGAACGCTCTGTTAGCACTAAATAGCAGGGAACAAAAATAGCGCAGTTCATTTGCTTTACTTTTATTAACCAAAATACAACCCTTAAATTTGTTCTATGTTTAGCAGAGGGATCATAATTCCCTTAATTTCTCCAAATTTAGAAACACTTGGGGATGTATTATTATTATTATTATTATTATTATTATTATTGTTACAATCAATAAGTATAACATAAAAAGACAGCTTGAAAGTTATGCCCATACTTTCCATCATAGTTAAAAGTTTTCCATTTATAACATATGTAACAAAATTAATTTCACAGGGAGCAGCATTTTAAGAACCTGTGAAGAATGCAGTTGTTCTCTGCAACCATAAGTAAATTCTAGCAAAACTGGTGAGTTCTGGTTTTCACCCACGCATTTCCTACATTTTTCTACACAGACTGTTGGATAAAATTCTAATTTGCAGGGTTTGGAGTGCAGACTCCCCCGAACAACCCTGAGAAATGCCCGTGTGTCAGCGTGACAGGGCTGCACAATGACGGACCACCTCTGGAATGAATTGAGCACCTCAGGGAGAGGTGGAAGAACAAGCAGGGCAACTCGAGGAGGCTGGCTGCCTGTCTTGTTGACTGGGAGTGGTGTCTTTGACGCTGGTGTTTATGGGACAGTTGTTTTTGGGACTGTTCCACATAGTGTTGGAATTGGTATCTTCGGAGCTAATAATTTGGGGAATTGTCCCAACAGGACTGTTGTCTTTGGGATTGGCACTTCGTGGTGTCTTTTTGACTGGTGGTTGGTTCTTCAGAGCTGGTGCCTGTGTGGCTGTTTCCCTGGAACTGTTGTCTTTGGGGGGGACCTTATGGCTTACTCCCTAGTAGTAAGACTTTATATTGTGCCCGTGCTTCCATATGCTTGATGGTTCTCCACACTTATACACCATAGCTGAACAAATAGCGTGGATGACTTGGGAATTTCTGGAGAAAAAGTCAAATCTTCATTTGAAATTTATGGCACTCTTATCTGTAGCACCCAGACATCTGTACGTTCGTTCCATGCACACTGGATGCTGAATAAATACATCACCGAGAACACCAGACTCAATGAATTACAACAATTGAATGTGTTCGACAACAACATTCTGCATTATGTTGTTTGTTGTAGTCCTCAGGGGCATGAGAAATAAAATAAATTACACTCATATACTGAAAATTACAGTTTTATGCAGTATTTTCCCAGAAAAGTGTGTGTGTGGGTGGGGGGGGGGGGGTGGCGTTGAATGAAACCAAGATTCTCTTGCTAGCCGCAGTGCACTTGGCGCATTTCAGATACATCTGCAAAGATGCAAGGAAAAGTAGAACTCTAGTTCTGCACGCCAGATTGCTGGCAGCTCACAGCAGGACCTCTGTTGAGGTCTTTCTTGCAGATCCATACAAAGGGAACGTCTCAGATGCTGGCTGAAGTCTCCTGTGCCAGGGAGTGTCTTCTGAGACTCGAGTGACAGATTGCTATCTTTCTCCCCCCATCTTGATGCAGACAAGTCCATCTATTCAGGTTTCTGCCTGGGAGGGAACGGTGTTGATGAGGGCTGGACACTCTCTGAGTTGGAGTTTGAGAGCGTGGATGAATCTCCGGGGACTGTGGATGCAGAGTAGATGAAGCTCAGCTGCCAAACACCGAAAAGCTCACTTGCTTAGATATTTAAATTAACACTGTGTTATTGTGATACAGCCATTGTGTGACACTGCTGTGGTCGCAAACCATCTGCACATGCGGTGCCAGGCTTTGGAGCTTACTGACCGAGCTGCGCATATATACTTCATATAAAGCAACAAATCTTACCTTAAAGGTGTTTTCCTGCCTTACGTGGAGGAAGATAACAAGGATGTCAGCCTATTTCTTCTTGGCACTTATTGTTATTATGATTATTGTTAGCACGACATCAGAATTTTGGGTAGCTTTCTGCATATGACCATGAACTCTCACTGCCCAAACGTGTCTGTTGTGACACTATACAGATTTCCCCTGATGCTGTGCAGAAAGTGTTCTGTCTCCCATCTTGTGTCTGGTGTCAATAATAAATCCCACATAGAGCCTGTGATCCCAGAGTGATATGATGCATCAGGTTCAGCTGTAATCTTATTAAGAGAACATCTTCAGCCCAGGGATTTTGGTCAACTGCAGGTAAAGAACAAATACAAGATGTAAAAAGGTAATGGAGGTAGAGTGGTGGCATCTAAGAGAATTAGTAGAGCCAAATCCATAGTTATTTATGTATCTATTTATCATTAACAACAACAGACCTGGGTTGCAGCAACAGAATCGAAATGAATATAGTGTCGAGGAACCACAAAAAACACCCAGCACAAGGACTAAAGGTTAGAATACTCAGCACTATCTATGAAGTTCCAAAAAGCTAATCGTAAATTAGATCTTAAATTCCTTTGATTTGTGCTGCAGGTTGAATATTAATTTTTCTAGTTCAAGTTAGACATTGCCAGAGTGGCATTATAACTAAGATCTTATTATAAAGTGGGATACTACGCTGCAGTAAGTGTAGAAGAAGACAAGTGTAGAGGGTGCTACTGTCCCTTTAACTGCAGCTTGAACCAGTGGGCTGTTACAGCCCCCATGAGAGCCCTGACTGGGGCCCATTCATGCCGTTGCGTCATTGAGTCTACCTGCCCCGGGGTGTGCTCTGTAATCTGCACCTTTTCCCTGACCTTGGTGACGGCATGGCCCACGTGTCACCTGCGGGACCCCTGCCAGGGTGTCAGAGGCACCAGACAATACGTACTTAGAAGCACGTGGAGACAGATCATTAGCAGTCATGTGTCTTAGCTGGAACACACACAGTCACACACTTTACCTGGCCCCTTGCACAATGTCTCAGATTTGTTTGGAGCTCCTTCTCACAGGGTCTTGTGTGAGTCAGGAGGCCGCTGTGCAAACATTTTTAAGTGTCTGTTTGACGAAAACAACAGTAAACCTGTGTAACAGTTTCATCTTCACTCATCCCTCACTTTCCTGTGGTCCTCAGTCATCCACATGGCTGCAGTGGGTCTGTAGGACAACAGATCATGAGATGTTTTTTGAAAGTGTGATGATGTTTGATGCCAAATGTGTGATGCATGAGATAATTGCCCAAAGTGTTGTGCGAACTTTCTGTAAGCGGCATTACTTTTATTATTATTAGAGATAGTTGATATTTTTTCCTCCTCCTACAAAAAAGATTCCAATCCATTATTAGCACAAGTGAAGAAATGTTTAGTCTTAAAGTTCATTTGACATGGCAAAAAGATACTGAGGAGCTATAACTAAGCCAGGCACTCTTTACTGAAGAGGCACAGTTTAAACCACTGAGGGTGGTTGCAAAAATTCCAAATGACATGGCTGAAAATATGAAGTGAGAGTTAATATTTTTACTTTACCAGAAGCCAGTTAACTATTTGGGGATGGAGTGACTTATACCTATAAATGCCGCTTTGCATGCATGCACATGAAGTACAGTCACGTCGAGAAGACGTAGGTTGCTGCTTTTGCATGAATGTGATTTTTTTATTCCCCAAGCTGTTGAAAAGGAGGATGAAAATGATGATAAAAATAGGAGCATAACGCTGCTGCGTATTTGTCATGCTACTCTGGGACTCTGGGAAGGGCTGTAGAGATGCACACTGTGCTTACAGAACGGCTGTGTGGCTGCATTTCTGCCACTGGGTCATTGCTTTGGTCTAAGATCCCCTCACTGCCATAGATTTAATCACATCGTAGCACAAATGATGTTATTTCCTTAATATATGAACCAGCAGATAGCACAGTGGTTAGTTGCCGCCTTGCACTCAAAACACCAAGGCTGGAACCGAGCCCCCTGCTACAGTACCCTTGAACAAGGTACTTACTCCAAATTGGAACAGTAAGAAAACCCTACTGTATATATGAATAAATCACTGACACATTGTGAGCCTCTTTGGAGAAGAGCATAAGGTAAATAAATGTGAATCTTTTGACAGGAGTCCTCATATTTAGATGAATAAATATGAAAAATAATACATCTAGCATTTAAATCATACAAATAAGCCACTTTTTTAATATGCCTAATTGTAATAGCACGGAAGAACTTGCTTATAACAAGAATGTGAATATGAATGCCCTTTAACGTAGTTCCCTTTAATGCACCCGTGCAGCTGGACCTGAACAAGAAGCAGGAAGTGGTGGTGTATGACCAGAGCTCCAGGGACAGGAGCCTGCTGCCTAAGGACAGCTTCCTGAACATCCTGCTGGCCAAGCTGGAGGCCACCTTCTACCAGGTGTCTCTACTCACAGGTAGGACCACGCTGGGGCTTTGCATCTCCGTCTCCTGACTGCTCGAAGCTCCACCAAGGCCTTGTAGGTTGTCAACCAGTAGGTGTCGCCCATTACATCACGTCTCTCCACTGGTTGAGCATTACATCACCTCTTCGGTCTCTTTCCAGGCCTGGCCTGAAACCACAATGCATCAGAATACACTGCCAGCAACATCTACACGGAATGCCCAGTGGCAAATCTTCCCTTTAGAAAGTCTTTTTAGCATAAATATACAGTGATATACACAGTAACACCTTGAGAAACTCTTCAGAAATGGAGGATTAATAAAACAGCACTATAAGAGGTCATTAATACAGCATATTGCACAAACAGAGCTTGAAAACTGCACACAATGTGTCCTAATACAAAATAATTACTCATAATTGTAACTTTAATAATTGTGCATAGACACAGAAAACTAAGTATGTTATGGATAACATTTAAAATTTGAAGCAAAAATATTCTGAAATTTTTTAAAAAGGGTAAATTATGATAAATTGCTCAAAGGGATAAAATAAAAAGAGTGCATATACATATAAAATTGTAGCATGTGTGTTTATCTGGTTAAGAGATTTTTTCAAATTACAGGTGTATTCGGAATAAAGTAAAAAAGGAGTAAGATCAGAAATCTTTGGCAGTAATATTTAGTTTAGTCCCTTTCATCATCTTTTATCTTAGGTAGGTGAAAGTAACAGGCATTCTTCAGATGTAATTTTGACAAAGGTGCCATCCATGTTTCTGCTGGATTGCCAGAAGCTAAAGTGCTAATGTAAGCTGTCAAACAAGATTTGAGAGACAGCCGGTTATGGAGCTGAGAGCGGAGCCAAGCAGTCAGAGGTTGCGTGTGAGAAAACCAGACAGTGTAAGTCGGGTGGGGATCTGCTGCCTTGCAGCTCGCCATCACTCGCATTTTAGATGCTGCTGTCCCACCCCCCAGAGCTGAAGTTTAGGAGTGGTTCCCACACAGCGACATAACAGGAATGCGGAATATCAAAGAGGGCAGATTTAGGCCGCAGATAAGATGGCCCTTTGTGCGAATTTATTTACAGATTGTGCTCTGTGCGGGCCGGCGAGCAGGACCGCGCTTGGCAGGGCTTGTGATCGGGGTATGACGTCGTGCTCGAAAGCGCATTACAGCTCCTCTGAAGTAATGGTTTATGTAATAGTGCCTCTAGCTGTAGGGCTCTGATGTGCTGCACAACAGGGCCCCTGTATTACCTGTGTGTGTGTGTGTGTGTGTGTGTGTTCCTCGTTGCCTACATATATTCGAAGCCAAAACTGTGCTTATCCAACATCTTTAAATTCGCTGTGACCATAACACCACAACACCATAACACCAGTGTCTCTAGAATGATGCTAATGAAAATGGTCCCAACTGAAAATAAGTGCCACTGGGGACAGAAGGGGATGTAGTAGTCGAATAGCTTCGAATCCCCCCTGTTCTGATAATGTAAACAGCATTTGATTAAAGACAACAACCCCTAACCTGAACCATAACCATCTGCTACCAACCAGCGTGATGAAGGTGTCGTTGACTCCACACACTCGCGATGGATGGTCTTAGATCACTTTTTTCCGAGCGTTATATTTAGGCTGTGGTGCAATATGTTTCCAATGGAAACTTATAACCAAGTTACCCAGATATTATATTAACCCACAGGCTCAAAACAAATGGCAGAACAATTTATTGACTCATTTTGCTTTTAAAGAATC
The DNA here is from genome assembly GCA_900497675.1 of Arapaima gigas. Lineage (NCBI taxonomy): Eukaryota > Metazoa > Chordata > Actinopteri > Osteoglossiformes > Osteoglossidae > Arapaima > Arapaima gigas. The sequence goes on from UFQX01000084.1 coordinate 868,704, forward strand.
CGTTTTTACCATACGGCTGGTTTGAATTAATGGTGGTGCTGCTTACGACCCAACGTGTAGGGTTCACTGTGGAGCGGGACCTACCAGGGGCCGGAACACTCAGGCAAATTGTTAATTCGTGGTGTGGGAAACAGGCAGTTACTGTGCTGAGGCAAAGGCTGCAGAGAAACTCCTGGAATGCTGGGTTATAGCAGTGGGGGGGGGGGGGGGTTCGGGAAAAAAAAAAATTCCCCATCGAAAAGGNGGGGGGGGGGGGGGGGGGGGGGGGGGGGGGGGGGGGGGGGGGTTCAGGAGAAAAAGAGATTTCCCATCGAAATAGGTTTTGTACGAAAACAGCAAAGCAGCTAGAAGTGGCGTGAGCGGTGTAATGTGGGTGTGATCTCTCCGGTTGGAATTGGCTTTCTCACCCCAGAATCATAGCAGAGTTGATCATCTGGCATTGGAGGTTGCCTTGGACAAAAGAATAAGGCAAATAAAGGTAATGGTAATGGTGAATGATCACTGTGCCCAGGTTGACTCCATCTTTATTCCTGTCAAAGCAGGAACACCCGGCTAATGGTGATGCTGCTGCATCTCCAGTCACCGTTTTATATACTTTCTCCTTGTGCTGTAGCACGTTTGCAGTCGAGCAATTATACATGTTCTTTTCATGTCATGTACAGGTCTCTTTCCAGCACAGAGACTGGTCTGGGTGGTTCTCCCTCTGCTCTTCTTCTGCCTCTGCTTCTCCTCCAGGAGCCACATTAGTCATGACAGGGAGCTCAGGCCCCACCACACAGCCTACCGGCTTCATACCACACCTGATTTACGAGTTCCATTAACAAAGGCGATGACTTCATGTTTGGCCGGTGTCTGATATGAGTTTTCATCTCACGCATTTCCAGTTAAATCTGCACCATCCACGCCTTCCAGCACGCAACCTGCTTTTAGTTAGGAAGGGGGTCTGGTGCAATGGACTAGATGGGTGAAAACTTCTTGACTGATGATTCCAGTCTCTTCAAAAGTCATGTTCTTTTTCACTCTGTCCTGCTGAGCACCTGACAGTTGCATCAACTGTTTTATATACGTGCAGAAAGAAAAGTGAATCACAGCATATCCCTCATTCCCATGAGCCGCATGTTGTGGTTTAATAACGTTATTTCAGTTCTTTCTTTTTAGCTTTTACGTTTGTTTTCAAACAAAATATATTGTTTCAATTTTTCATTTTTTTATGTTTCACCAAATTTAACTACAAAATAGTAATAGTTAACTCATATAGCATAGCATTGGAAAATTTGTACTTTAAAACTTTTAAAACTTGTAAACGAATATACACCAGGACTAGGTAAAACATGCATTTTTCTTACGTATGTGACTTTTTTAACACTCGGTTTAGGTGATTCAATCAGGCATTTGAGCCGAGTTCATTGACAGACAAGAATGATGTCATGTGTCTTTTCATTGCAAGTCTGACGTCCCGTTGGCACGATGGCCTAACGTCTTCAATTTCGACTCCGGTCCCTCAGGCTCCTGCATGATGTCATTAACCGTTGTGCTGTCAGACTGAATAATTCAACAGAAGAAGATTCACGCTGCGTCACGGTGCCGCCTGTCTCAGCCACATTCTCACCCAGCTCGCTCAAACCGCATTCCTGTTGGACTGTCGGCATCATGAGGGGCAGCATTCTTAAAATAACTGTTTGGTGTTTAAATACAGTTTCCTTGGAAACGCAAAAAAAGGTCACAGATAAATTTGTCATTATTGATGCTAAAAATCAGTGATTCTCTATATGATGAAGAAGTATGAGGATTTTGCCATTTCTGTACTTCTAGTATTCTATTAGTCTGTCCCTAAAGAATAGCACCAACTACTGACCAACAATTTCCTCTAATCTAAAGCTCTAAAAACAAAACACAGAAGCTAAATATAACAATAAAAGGAACTGACATCTCCCTAGACACTGTCGTGTTCACTGGATCTAAATCCAGCATCTCACCACAGAGCATGTTTTTTTAGCAACTTCCATTTATTTATTTAGCCACTTCTTTTCAATAAAGTGACAATGATTTATATTTATACATCTGGGTAATTTTTACTGCATCAGTTCAGGGTAAATACTTAACTCAAAGGTGCTACAGCAGTAGGTGGGATTCAAGTCCAAAAGTTTTGACTCCAAACTGCAAGAAACCAAACAGCCTGAAAACATCTCTGAGATGTCAGACATACATGACTACCTTCTGTGTCACTCAACGTGTGTGATCCTACATTCCACCTTGGAAACTGCAGGTGTGAAAATACTTGCTCCATTTCAGGATGAAGTTGTAATAGAATTTGTACAGAGTAAGCTGTAAGGTTCATCTTTCTTCCCCCAATAGTGCGAGATCATCATGGACATGGTGTCTTGGTGGTCTGATATCAAAGGCAAAACCTTTTGCTTTTGTTACTTAGTCTGTTACAAGAATAAATAAATGATTATGATACCCATTATGAATAGGATCAGCTCCAATCCTAAAGATTATAACGTGGCCTTGGGGGGTTCAAAGAGTTCAAACTAATTAACATTAACATTCATTTAGCAGATCCAAAGTAATGCACAGTGATTATTAACTAGCATTTATCTGGCATATTTGTTCAATGTGTGATACATTACTGTAAACTTCCTACAGTCATTCACCTGTCCACTCAGCAGAGCAATGTACCACACCTGCAAACAGGGAGCTGTAACACTTGACTTTGGACTGTGAGAAGAAACTCACATGGAAGCATGTGGACTTTGCATGTTCTGTCCAGTTTGATTGCAACTTGCATCCAAATGTACAGCCCAGGCTTGTGAGACGCACTGGGACCACATTTCCACAAGAGAAGAAGTATTTTGCATGTAAAATGTGTAGATTCTTATCTTGTGGAAATGTGGAGCTGAGAATGACATGTAAAAAGTAAAAAAGTTCTCCTTGAGTTTACTATCAGATTTTGTAAGGTAAGTTGGAGGTGGGTTGCGGTTGATTTTTATTACCTGCAGGTTATCAGGGCTGTACCTGGGGGCCTCCATATCTCCGGACTTGCCCGTAGGTGTGTAACTGCACACACTCCCTCCCTCCCAGGCATATGACCCATCTGAGGCTCCCAGCCTTTCCTTTCGCTTCCCTGGCACCACTCCTCTCCTCCTCTATGGTTTTTTCCAAAGGGTGGGAGAAGACAGAAGTGTACAGTCTATATAAACAGGTGGCTTTGAGCACGTTTCTTTGAGATACGTCACCACCATGAGCCACTTATTCCCCTGCTTATGCAAAGATGTGCGACGCTGAGCAGGACAGACACTCCACATCCCACCTGCAGCGATGCTAAGGATAGTCCTATCCAGTGGGAGTGGTGCATTCTGGGAAGTGTAGGCCTGCACTTCCTTTAAGTATTTTTCAAAATGGGCAGTGGAAATGCTTAATTTTATTTGTCCACATTAAACAGAGTCCAGGTAAAATGATCATTTTGGTCAATTATATCAAGAATGTGAATGTATAGAAGGGAAAATTATAAGTAAAATAAAGGGTTTTGGAGTGTGGTCAACAAGTTTCAGGCTTTTGCAATTCACCAATTAGTGTACACACACCCACACACACTCACACACCCACTCCTTTGGAAACTCCGCTTTCTTAACTTAGAGCTGCCCTTAGCTTCAAAGGACGAATTATCATTAATCCACCCAAATTTAGAAACTCATGACTGGAGGACGGTAACACTACTCCTCATATCTCTTTTCCTGGTATTTCATTGTTTTTACTGAAAGACCTCATTATATCTGACATTTTATTAGTAGTGAAAAACACAAGGGCCCTCAATCACGTACTCTGTTACATCACTGGCGTTCGCCGATTTCCGTTTTTCTTCCCCGAGTGCGTTTCCACAGGCTGCGTGCAGTGGCAGAGCCAAGCAAATTCTGGGCTCATGATTGACTGGCTGATGATTCCACTTTTTTAGAAGAAGATGAACTTGGCTTAAAAACCGGTTGTCACATGACTTGCAGATGTTGTGACTTGGGGGCTGAAAACTATTAAGAGAAGCAGATGGCAGAAAGGGAGGCATTAGCATGTGCCCCAAAGCTGCTATTATCATTATTTCGGTTATCCCCCCCCAAATTCTTCCCACTGAAAGCGCTAGCCTCTCTGCTCGTGTTTTGGTGTCTCCCTCCATCTTTTCTCCTTCCCGGGTGTCCTCTGGCTGCAGCAAGGAATAAGAATGTTCCTCACCCTGCAAAAAACAGCCCAAACACCAACAGAATCTCACAAAGATTTTGTTCAGTCAATAGGCAGCATCCTGTTCCTTCAGTCTCTGCGTCGTCCCTGTTGTTTTTTTTAAAATTTTTTTTATAATTTTTTTTTCAGAGGATGAAAATAATCTTGTGGGCCGCTAGTGCTGAATGCTTCCTGCATGACATGATCCCTCTGCATTCCTGGCGCTCTCTGTAGAGCCGCACTCTCTGTTCTCTAACCTCGGCCGTCTTAAAGGAGCCATGTGCGTCCCCCCAGCCTCCTCCTGGGCTTCTGTTTGCCTCTCGCTCTTCCTCTTAATCTCCTGCCTTTGAAAATTACTTTGATTTTTTTTTTTCTCTAAATGATTTTGTCTGAGTGGTAGTGAGATGGTTATTTTACAAGCCCATAAATAATGGTAGTGTGTGCACAGCACAGTGATGATTCTGCATTGCTGCTCAGCAGGCATCCAGCGCACTCATCCAGCGTTTTGGGTGGCACAGTGGGTAGTGTGGGTTTGAATTTGCCTTGATCTGTGTGAGGTTTGCATGTTCTCCCCATGTTTGCTCCTGCATTTTGTTCAGGTGCTCTGGTTTCCTCCCACACTCCAAAGATGTGTTTGAGTGAATTGGTGAGTCAAATTGCTTGCAGTGTGTTTATGTATGTGTGAATGAGGGTGTGTGTTTGTCCTGCATTATATTGACATCTCATCCAGGGTGTGAACTACCTCACATTCTGTGCTTCCAGGGTAGGCTGTGGACCACGGTTACCCTGATTTAGACAAACAGTTATTGATAATAAATACACTGATGGTTTTAATGTAACAAGTGACTGGTAGCGGGGATGGTAGAGCTGAAGGGGTGATTTATGCTCCAATAATTGTTTCATTATTTATGGGCTGGTAAATGTGTTTTATTACTGAGAACATTCTAGCATAATATTGACACTACATAGTGCTGTACGTTTCTCACACACTGGTTTTGTCCACATAGCCCTACAGTGCTGACAGTGTCAAACATAAATCTTACATTGGACGTTCAGACTCAGAGATTATGGTTCCTATTAATTCTCTGAGACGTGGTGAAAACAGCAGAGCTCAGTAACAAATTAATCCAGCCCCATAAACAGTTTGCTGTGAAGCGAATCGAATGTAAATGAGGATGGGGAGACATCGCAGTGAAGCACGGGCCCGGAGTAACGTGAGGACAGGGTAAGGAAACCTTGTTCATCTGCCAGGGGCTGAAAGACTATAGCCCCCCCCCAACCCCCCACCCTTTCTAGGTGCTGGAAATAGAAGTGGATCTCTGGGCCTTGGTGGCATCTCGAACCCTGTGTTGCTCCTGGGGCTGTCGCCCCAGCAACGAAAACACAAGTATCGCACCATCTCGAACCGGAGCCGAGAACGTCCCTGACAGCTGCGCCAGAGGGACCGTGAGCACGATGATCATCTCTGACTCACGGCCCTCTCCTCTTTCCCCTGGTGAGATAACAGGAATAAACAGAATAACTGACACGCACTGTCCGACGGGGGACGGGCGAAGGGCGAAGGGCGAAGGCAGCTGCGGCGATGCGGCGCCCCAGGACCACACGTCGCAAGGGGCCACCTGTACCCTCCTCACTGAAAAATAGGCTGTTACTCCTGAAAGTGTTCATGGTTTTCATGTGGACGCCTGATGTAGATGTGCTGTGTATCATTATTAAGCATCTTCTGATGTTTCTTGGCAGCAGAGCAGCGAAATGTAGCGTAGCCGTTTAAATGCCAAGCCCACTGCTTTCCACTTTACACGCCATTCATATACATGGATTTTTGCTGTTTTGATGTGTCGTTATGCGTCCAAGTCTGCAGATGCATTTACTGTCTTTGGATCCGAACCCGTCTCCGTTGTCATTACAAACTTGGTTCCTTAGTAACCTCACCTCCTTGCTTCAGTTTGGCTGTTATTTCATTGTTTATCTAAAGCTTTAGTCCAAAGCAGCTTCTGATTTCAGCATATATACAGCTGGATATTTTATTGGATCTGTTCAGGTTAAGTCTGTTTCTTAAGGACAACGCAGTACGGTTGCTTTAGGGACCTGCCCTGACGATGTTCGAGCTGGCACGCTAGGTCCTGAACTGCTGCACCACCTGCTGTGCGGTAAACACCAGTGCACATGGGAAGCAGCCAAGTGGATGGTGCTCTCTCTCCGCTTGCCTTCAAGGGCCTAGAAGAAGAGTAATAGGAAAACTTCCCTGGTCCATCCGCGCCTGGCCTCCACTCCCTCGCTGACGCAGCCAAACGTTCATTCCTTGATAAAGACTTGATATTTTCCATCCCGACCGGTCTAAATTTGGACTTACAGTGCAGTGTGAGAGCTCCTGTGTGAAGAGCGAGGAATGCAGATATTGTCGTCATTTCAAGTATTCCCGATAGCACTCTTATTCCTTTTTCTGTCCTCCCATCCCCTCCTGCTTGGTGCAGACACACACTTTCTGTAAACACACACTTGCTGCTCTTTTGACAAAACCACCTCCCTTCCTTGTCCTCTTAACCCCCCCCCCCCCCCCCCCCCCCCCCCCCCCCCCCCCCCCCCCCCCCCCCCCCCCCCCCCCCCCCCCCCCCCCCCCCCCCNACCCCCCCCCCCCCCTCGCATTCCTCAATGTATAAATAAACTAGTTCCTTCGCAGAGTAACTTCCCTTGGTCTCATTCTTGTTCTCTCCCTGGCTGCTTTGCACTTCTATACATTTCTTCTCCTGTTCTCCCATCTCACCTGGGAAGCACACTTCTGTCCACACATGGAAATGGCTAAACGTCTAAGCTGAAAGATTTTGGTCATTAATGTTTTGCTTTGAATCGCAGGTGTTAAAGTGTAGTGGAGAAAATGCTTCCCTGGAGATTGAAAGCCATCATTTAAAGGCACAACCAATGTATGAGTCTGTTTCACTGACCACATATCACCCCAGAAGCATTAAATTCTTGTCCTGATGTGTAACCAACAAGATGTCACCATACTTGCATTGCATGTAGCCAGATCACATCATCACCTCAAAATGGACTTGTATTTCACAATTGAGATGAAAGTTTCCCATGCATGAAAACAAATACTGCAGGGATGGTGGAAAAAGAACTGTTCTCACCATCCACAGTGGCAACTATCCATAACCTGCAATGTTACAGATGGATGGAAAACATAGACCAAACTGATATGAAACTGCTGTCGGTTGCCATGTGCAGGTATGATATCGTTCCACTGCCCAGCCCACGGTCAACATCCCAATGTGATGTAGGTGGCGGACTGGAATTTTGTGACATAAGAGCTTTGCTCACCTGTGTGTCATTTAGAGGGACATACCAGAGTGTTGCACCTCCTGAGCTCATTATAGTTCCATCCCGCATCGCCACAACCAGTCCAACCAAACCTAGACAGGTCTGCTGAGCTAGAGCCACATCTGCAGCTCAGAGGAAGCAATCAGTTTTTCCTTGGCTCCACATGGCACTGCCGCAGTTGCATTGGACTTGAATTGGCGCCAATTCCCATTCTTCTCTGACATGCTCCCCCGGGACCCTCTGTATTAGAGTTTGATATGCAGCGCAAATAGAAAATGCCCTCTCTAAATTAGATTTGGGGATTTTCATACCCCAGGGCGGTTTATGAATACTGATTTGAGTTTTGCTGAGTGCTCTGCCTCGCCGTGAGCTGTAAGAGGTTGTGCAGTAATTTCACAGTGTGCCCAAGCGAAGAGGCCGTATTGCACGGCGATTAAAACCAGAATCTCTCATGGTTGGCAGGGAAATATTTTCTTTGTCTAATCCGATTCGTGAGCCAGCTTTGCGGAGCATTTCTGGTGCATTTGAGTGGCAGGTATCACAGTGGAATGGGTTTGATAGCACGTTGGGCGTTTCGCATCTGTGGAAGAGATGATGCCTTGGTCTGATTGATGGAGGTGGGCGATAACAGGCTGGCAGATGGGTGCTGTTCTAGGTGACGTCACCATATGCTGTTCTTGAAGTGCCACAGGGAATCACGGAGGAAAACTCGTGAACCATTGGGCCTGTTTGTTGTCAGCAGGGCAGCGTTGCCGCAGAGATAAACCAGATTTCCCCGCTGTTCTTGGATGGGTTGTGTGGTGCTGGACCAGATGTGTCCTCAGCCTCCAGCTCATCCGGCATGACAGCAGAGCTCTGATTGCTCTGTCGTATCTGCATCCCTGTGGTCATATTGGAGAAAAACACGTGGCATTTTGCAGCAGTCTAATATGCACCATTGCTTAAGTAATAGCTAAATAGGTGTTCATAAACTTATGATAAGGTTGGTGTCACATTATCGTTATTACTGGGATCCAGCCTTTATTAGCAAACCTGCCATTTTCATCTGACACAATGACGTACATCTTTATTTCTGATTAATAATCCCAACTAACTCGCGAGAAAGTGAAACTGGTCAACTGTGTACTTGTGTTTAAATGTTTTTTTTATTTGTCATCTTATGTTTTCTGTTTCATTTTGTTTGTTGGCATAGCCGGGATTATACAGAGTCTATAAGAGGCGTCACTCAACAGCAGATCTGTGCTGTATTTAGGGAGTCATTGTGAAGCGTGTTTGTTGCTGGCTTCCTGACACCACAGGCTGTCAGCACACCCAGTGTGCCGAGTCCACTGCCTTCGCACGTCGCGCCAAGGCTGGTCGTGACAGCAGCTGAACACATGGCTGTCTCAGGCAGGCCAGTACCAAAGAAGAGCGGCTCTGTTGCCCAAGAATTCCACGATTACTGCGTGCGCAGCAGGTTCCTTCCTCTCCTGCCTGGTGGGTGTTCCTCCCTGACCATCCCGGTACATCTCATTCTGTTAGCTCTCTTACTCCACGCAGGGCCGGTCCTGCCTGTTGGGCCTCAGAAGTGTGCAGGATCGGCCACCCGCTATAGCCCTGTACCCCTAACTCCCCACCCCTGTACCTACAACCCCACACCTTCAACAGGAACAGGAGGAAGACATCTTCTTGGCCCTCAGTCAAAGCTTTCTGTATATTCATAGTGACATCAGACCTTCATCCTGTGGTTTCTCTAGAACATCCTGCCCGACGTGTTTGCAAGCTTTTGTTTTCCCGAGGGCAACTCGGCTAAGACATTATTTTTTACACTCGTGCATAGGTATGTACCAAAGGCAGAATCTTTCTTCCCTGCTAGTATCCCGTCCTTTTAAAGTTTTTATTATTATGCCTGTAAGTAGTTATAAAAATTATGTTGATTAACAACTGTAAAAATGCCCATAGTGTCTACACGGCTACCCTGCAATGGCCGGGCGTCCCATTTGCCCCAGTGCCCAGAGATTCCAGGGTAAGTGTTGGATGACCATAAAGCTGACCAGCACATGCAGCTAATGAAAATGGATGGAAGGTTGAATTTAACTGACCTTTTTCTCCAAAGCCACTTAAAGTATAAGGTTTGTACAATAAGCTACATACCATTTTTTGGAGCTGGGTAATTTTTACTGCATCATTTTAGGGTGAACCCTCTTGACTAAAAGCATAGCAGCATGAATGGACATTCAAACCTGGGTCTTTTGATTGTAAGGCAATGTCTTTAACCACCAACTGCTACCTGTTAGATGGATTTTCACACTGCTGAGGTTTTCGTAGTGATTATCGATTCCAGACTCATTTATCCCTCCTTTTGTAAGTTTACTAGAAAACTAAGTGCCAGACACTTTTTATGTTCATTAGTCTAGCACTGTACACTGCAGACCTGGAGAGCCACCAAGTGAATAAAAATCTTGGAGAACCCACTCATAGACACAATACAGACAAAAACATGTTGCATAACTTTGATATGTGTTCAGATATGTCCCGTATTAGTGCAGATGTTTCTGATTTAGGGTGCAGCACGTTGTGAAAACATCCCGTGGACATAAATTATTCATAAATTGTTTACCAAGCTGCACACGGTCACCAACGGAACCGTACAGCAAGGGCAAGCTCCCGTCTCTCTCTCATCTCGAACGCTGGCTGTGTCCGGTGCTCGACATCATTGTCCAGATTTAGTAACAATGGCGTCACGATGCCTGTAAATCCCAAACTTAACATTACAGAGGAACATTCTTGGGACTCTGGTTCATCCTCTGGTGAACTTGTTGCTTAGAGCTTTGTGCCGGGCAGGAAAATACGCAGAGAAAAATGTGCTTTTTCCAGGAAGATCACCTTTTACCAGAAAGAAGGAAGCACACAGACAAGGCAGTCTAAGCCAGAGGATCTAAAAAAGGTGACCAAAATGTGTGAACATGAAAATGATTTCCCAAACTGCAGGTGTGTTCAGTTCGTGGAAGTTATTGTAATAAATCTGTTACATGTTACGGTTTGAGGTGCAGTTTAGTGTCGTTGTCCACGAAAGTATAAGCTCATGAGCAGTTACTGGTAAACAGGTTATCATGTGTGCTTATCAACCTGTTAGGGAAGATAGTCCGTCATCAAAATGTGTGAGCTTCATTATGGGGTCATCCTTTTTGTCCTCTTGTTAGTCAGCGGGACTTACTTCAGACAACACGTGTCCCGAAGATGGCACATGTTCAGAGAGGAAGCAGCAACAGCACGGGGGATTTTCGATGACATGTTTGATGTGTGATCTGTGAGTCACACTGGAGTGAGACACACTACTGGACCGTGACCTCACTCCCTGCTGCTTACACCCTGGTGGCTCACAATTCTGTGTATTGTGAGATTGCGGTGCCGCTGCAAGATCTGTGACAATCGGGCCCTTTCAGCAAGTTCTAGCTACTGTGGTCCGAATCTCGGGGTGCGCCAAGTGTAATCGTGCAGCTAAGGGGCAACAGTGGCCAGTAGGCATACTCAGGGTCCATATTAAGCTCTAAACATGATGTGACACCAGAATTTTCTTGTGGAGCCTCAGTGTTTTTGCATTTCTCTGATTTTACCGGAAACCTTTCTGGAAAATCCAACATTGCACCAGGAAAAAACAAACCTATAAAGCACAGTTTGGAAGAAATGAACCTTTACAAAGTCTGGCAGTATTTTAGCGTGATCCATGCCGTTTGACTCACACCATGCCTCTTGAGAGTCCAGTGATGGCCTCCTCTCAGTGGATGCCACATAAACCCCACTAGCAGGGCGACGGCATCACGCTCAAGGCATGTCAGCTGTGGATGGTGTCTGCATTACATCACTGATGTAAGGACATATTAATTGCTTGTTACCGATGCCTTGACAACAACAGCTGTCAACACAGAGATGCGACCCCAACTCCCTCCCTCGCTCTCTTTAGCCAACCAGTAAATTACCCCCAAAGCTCCATCTTCTCTGTCTCTTGGAACACCCAACACCATCATCCACCATCGCAACCCAACTCCACCTTCCAAATTTGGGGAGCTGTCTTGCTCCTGATATCAGTATGAAGGTGTCGATTACCATGTCCATTCGGGGAAGGGTCCTTCTGGGAGTGACTTAATTTCGCCATGTGGAGAATGCATCTTGGGTCCACCTGCTTGCTGACCCTTGACCCCACTGTTGAAATGCAAGGGTTCAGACATCTGCCCTCAATGTCTTGTCTGCAGCAACTTCTGTCTTCTCCACACTCCCTCCACAGTGAGAAGGTTCAGTCTCACACCAGCATGTTAATCTCTGCTGGAGACATCTCTTTTTCCATGTTTGTTTCTTGGAACGTGGAAGCGCATACTCTAAAGCAGGGGTGACCACTGTGTGGCCCTCTGTTTCACACAATGTGACTCGCAGGAACATTTATTAAATTATTAATATACACTGCTACCCTACAATGTAAACTACTATACTAATACAACTTCACAGTAATGATTGTGACCCTTGGGTAAAAAAACACTCCACAACCCCAGTATGAATTGTTGTCGATATAACATGTACTGGTAGACTGCTTTAGCCAAAATCTTATAATCTTGTTTTAGCTGTAATTATGAGGGAACCAAAAAGGAAACCGGTATTTAAACTGATAAGTACATTCTCAGTGATGTTAGTTGTCATTAGCAAGGTAAAACAGCTTAGCGGTACTGTGTAAGATAGTCATTTCCACTATGTCATCCAAGGTGACGCAGTGTCTCAATGATGCTTGTTGATTCAAGAGGCTCAGTCAGTAAGGTTGCAGCATTTATTTTTTATTTAAGTTAGCTGGATTCATGGCTCAGTGGTGCCCGTGTGATCCGTTAGTGGAGACTGTCCTTTCTTCTCGCTGAACCCTCTGATAAAGACCCTCATCATAGATGCTTCCCCTGCCCAACTCCATGTGTAGTCAGACATCTTTCCAGCAACGTCACTACAGATGTTTCTGCCACATGTCATGACAGGATTGATTACATTTGGTATCTTTAATTGAATTTTGACCCTTCCTGACCCTGCCCAGGTGTCTGCTCAGTGTTTATTCCATCTCACTGGAAAGCTGGGGAACCTTCAGTGCTGGGATTTCTGCTTCTCCCCTTTTGGCATCAACAAAATTCAGCTTGCTTGTGTTTGCAGCCGAGGGGCAGCCAAGATCTTGGCTCCCACGCTGGGCTTCTCTTGCCGCATTCAGCTGCGTGGCAGGTTATCTGGCAGTGGTGTGTGGTGACCAGCATCCTGTTTGTATACAAGCCATGGGTGGACAACAGGGGCCTCCACAGGAATAGAAACGCACCGCCAGGTGACGCGTGTACCTATTTGCAGGCCTGCAGACACACGGTCCTGCTGGAGTAATTAAAAATGTGCAAGACGCCTCCCTGCGAGCGTCTTAGTTAAACACAGAATTGAAGCCCATGGCTCAGGCCAGGACTGTGTTGCCCAAAAGTATTTTGGGTTGGAGATCACTATGCGTACGCTATTTTCTTAACCGATGCACTATAATAAAAATGAAATGTGCATTCCTCGCTGTGTATGGTGTCGCTGAAATAGACAGGGTAATATTGAGCTCAAAATGGTAAAACATAATGTACTCGTCACCCTTTTATTTGGCCTCCCAATGTCCTGTTCATCGGTTACGTGGTCCTCTGTTATCAGTGTCAATGATCCTTCATTATCTCTAAATTTTAATTTATCTGCTGCCGGTCCATTAAATTTGGTCAACTGCAATAAATTAAGACCACATTCGAACAAGTGTACCAAGCAGGCGTGTGAGAGAAACGATGAGACGCACTGCATTGTGGGAACCTCGTACCCCCACCTTTGGTTGTGTTCTGGCCCTCTTTGCTTGTGTAGTCGTGCTTGTGTTTGCATATCATGATACATTTACAAAATCACTTCTTTGAATTTATGTAATATATCATTTTTTATTAACAATTATTCATGTTTCAGTGTGTTATTTAATTTTTCCTTACGATATTAGGCAACATTTATCATGATTCTGAGGTGACTTTTGGATGGGCTTTGGACTATTTGGACTTTTCCCCACAAGAAAAAATGAAATAAGTCATTTCATCATCTTGTTTTTCAACTTCCAGTCTGTTTTCAATATCTGGTCCAAATTAGAACCTGGTTACAGGAGTAAAGTTTTTATCTTTAGAACACGATTAAATTAAGAAAGTGTTCCAGGCATCCAGTGGACACTAGATTTTACAGTGGTTAGTGCAACTGAAGGCGCCAGGTTCAGACCCCTGCTCCTACTATAGTACCCTTAAGTAAGGCTGTAATCTTGAGATATAAAAATTGCTTTCATAGATGAGTAAGTCGTTCTGAGTGGCTTGCTGTGCAGACCTAATTTTGCAAAGCTCAGCGAATGAAGACATTATGCCGAAAAACAGATTGCATTCTGTCCAGTAATAACCCAGTTTGTGTTAAGTTCAGCCCAGTATTTCTTAGAATTTTGCAAATCGGGTAGACCCACTGAAAAATACTCCTACCAAGACCTTGGAAGTATACGCTCAGGGACCTCCTGGAGGTAACTGTGGAGAAGACGCAGAACTTGTTGACTTTCCTACCAGTCTATCTCAACAATATAAATGCCGAAGACGTTATGTCTTCTACTGATGGAGCAGGGAGTCTGGTTGTGAGCTACGATGCAAGATGAAAACACTCGCCTTTGAAGTCCACGGTGTGACCACAGTTCTAAGAAATCTAACTCATTGGTATGGGTGTGTGACCCCACCTCTGACAAAGCTGCTCTTCATCACTTAGAGTTCTCGCTAGTGCTGGATGTTTACCATACCGTAGTAAAGCATCACTGCCGTGTGACTTTCCTCCCCCTCTTGGGATCACTCCCACCCAATTCCGAGGAGAATGCCTTTATTCAAAGGGGCCTTTTTCTGCCAGCATTGCCCCTAGCTGTGGGCATCGAGCATACTGTCCTGATCTGTGGCGAGAAGACATTTCCTCCCCCTCGGCGGCCACTTGTAAACCTTAAACACACGGATGCGGTTGTAACAAGATCTGTTAAAATCATGCGGCGCAGGCATGACGTTCGGATTGTATTGTGATCAGAACAGCGTGTGTAATTACCGTAGTGCACTTTGAAACCAGAATCCCTTTATAGTCGAAGCCAACGTTGATTCAAGTGGAAGCGTAGCGACGCACAACTAGGAACATGAATGAAACAAAGGGTAAGGAAGAGCAGATCTTCTGCCAGAGTGACACAATGCAGCACCACATTTTACATTTATTCATTTAGATGGCGTCTTTCACTAAAGCGACTGATAATCTTAAACTGCTAACAATGGTTTACCTTCATATAGCGCCTATAAAAAGCACCCTCCTCAGACTTTTTCATGTTTTATTGGCTTGCAGAACTCGATCGCAGTGGATTTAAATAGGCTCTTTGACACTGATCAGAAGAAAAATGCTCTTTAATGTCAAAGTGAAAACACATTTCTACAAATCAATTTTTCTTCCAAATATGAACCACGGAATACCCAATTGCATAAGTATTCGCCCCCTTCACTGTGACACACTGAACTCTTGGGAGAAATTTCTGAATAAGTTGACGAAGGCCATCGGTGTGCAGATTTATGATATTTTGGGACAGTTGTATCCGCGGTGACTTGACGTTGTAAAACAGTAAAGCCTGAAAAAGTCCAAGGGTGGGATGAATATTATAGGCGCTGTATGCAGAAATTTTTGAGCAAGTACCTTGATCAGTAGTAGATCAGCACTACCTTGCAGCAGTAGGAGGGATTTCAACCTGGATCTTGGCAGCAGCTCTAACCACTATGCCACCTCTTGTCCACCATGCACCACAAAAGGTGGCCAAGTGGTTAAGACCCTGAACTTGTGACTCAAAGTCGCTGGATTGTATCTGAGAACTGGCTCTGCGATGGCATCGTTCAGCATGTTATTTGCATTTAAACACTTCAGTGAAAAATCCAGCAAGGCTGGTGTAAGGCTGCATAGTGTGAGGGTGTAGTAATGTAATGTAAACAGACAAAACATCATTCTCCTTATTCAAAGTGCACGGTTTATTGAGTTAGGATAGGAGTCTTTCCTGCCCATCCACGAGCCTGCAAGTAGGCCCCAAGGTGGCCGCATATTTGCGTGGTGAGTAAGGAATGCGGTTACATGCCTTACACATTAGCTATGACTGATCCCTGGCTTGGTGCGTGAGTGAGCGAGCGAGCGAGAAAGAGCGAGAGAAGAGACCGGCTGCAAACAGCAAATGAGCTCATTCAGTCTCTGAGCGCTCGAGCAGAGCAGAGCACCAGGGCGCTGCACAGAGAGACCGGGGGAGAGCAAAGAGAGAGAGAGAGAAAGAAGCTCAATAACAATAGGTAGCAGCATTTCCAAGCAGAGACGTGCAGGGAGGAATCATTGAGCCTTCTCCACCGCACGCTCCTGCAGACCCCCTTCACGGCTTCACTGCTCTGTGGCAGGATTTTTTTTTTTTGCGTGTGTGCGCGGGATTGAGGATCTGCCCTCCGCCTGGATGCCGGTGGACGTTGTCATCACCGCCTCCGAGGAACGCTTCTGGCACGAGATGCACGAGAGCGAGATGAAGCTGAAGATTCGGGTGCGCAGGATGAAGGAGGGGCGGGACCTCCGAGGTGCGTATGCGGAGCGTCGGGGACCACGGAGTCTTGGGGTAACCAGTTAGCAGGGTGCATTATTTTTAGTTTTTAGTGGTTTGTGCAGATCAGACCCACAGTTTACACAGGGCAGTGTTTAGAGATCTTTACGTGCAGTTTTTCACGACACAGCCAGTGAGAAGTAGAGCTCACCTCAAAAGCGCTTCTGTGGGGCTATTGCAATTTCCTAATTTGCTTTTTATATACCCTCCCCTCCTTCTGAGCATGCATGGCTTATTCTATGCCTCCAGCCCTCTGACCCTCATGGGCTCTGAGCAGCTGCACAGGTGTTGGGTTCTTCTGCTCAGAGGTGTGCTGGAGTCCAGGAGGCCATAGACTGGAGATGTAGATGGGGAGCGATCAGTGTGTGACAGAGGAGTGTGACTGACACCTTGGAAAATGCCGACTTCCACAATGGATGCGATTCCAGAGGTCCATACAGCTGAGTGGGGGGGTGCTCGCAATTTTCGGCACGTGCAGCCTCCATCCACAAAAGCTGGGGAAGGAGAAGAGAATGAGCATCTTGTGCCATGTTGGCTTCATGTGGTGTGGCTCTGTTTGGCATTGGAATTCCTCCTGTGTACCTGAAGTTGCTTGGACAATAACCGAACCGCAGTGTGGTTCTCTTTGAAACAGTTCCTCACACACACAGGTGATGTGCTTCTACCTGCTACTGTGACCTGCAGCTCCCCCTGAACTAGCACATATATCCTGACCGAGC
Organism: Arapaima gigas; assembly: GCA_900497675.1. NCBI lineage: Eukaryota > Metazoa > Chordata > Actinopteri > Osteoglossiformes > Osteoglossidae > Arapaima > Arapaima gigas. The sequence continues at coordinate 885,618 of UFQX01000084.1, forward strand.
CTCCTTTTTTCCCATAGTACCTGAGTGTTACACATTTGTCACCGTGTCCAGTTCAAGATAGAACCGTATTGCAGTCCGGTCAGAGGGAGCACCACCCTGTGGGGTACCTCCTCGAATGGGATTTTCAGGAGCAGAATTCTCTTTCCATCCAGAAGAGCGAATGGAAGACTAAGGGAACGCAATTTCACTATACAATATTACAGCGAAACAAAAGCGCTGTTCATTCAAGCGAGAATAAAATACCATATTACATCACTTACACCAACATGTTCACGCTCCTGTCTAAATGTGTCGCTGACATACACGATGATCTATTTTTCCACAAAACGACACTCTCCAGAGAAGGCCGATTTAGCAGAAGCTACACAATGATGTCACGAGATCAGCCGCCTATATAATATGCAGCTGTATTTCAAACTGACGTCAGTTCTCCATTTACATTTCATTTGCATATAATTATACCTCGGTTTGCATATATATTTCTTTCTGTCAGTCCTTTGCTTGGTGCACAAAAAAAGAATTGTATGTAGAACAAAAAAACAGGACTAGATCACCAGCTACTATATAAAAATAAGCCTTTTCCACTAAGGAACAGTTAGTGGTAGGGAGTGTTAAAAAATGGTCAGAAACAAAACTCAGTGGGGCATCTGAGTGGTGAGGAGTGTGTCCAGAATGTTCTGCTGTGTTAGCGTGTCTTATTGAAGCGGACTGCACTTCCTCTGGATGTTAGCATGTTAGCTAAAAGTGAGGCAAAGTGATCTGGGGCTTTAATGGACCTCTCAGAAGGAGCCACTGAACTCAGCCCTTCATTATCCAACGCTGTTTTCCTTGGCAGCGCAAAAAGAGTGAGGTAAAGGGCGGGGCTCAGTGGTTCAGGAGGCGGAGCCTACAGATGGCTATTGCACAAGAAAAAGGAAGTTAGTGCCCCCGGCACAGTGCCCTCCTTTTCCCTGCCTTTTCCTGGTTTTCTGGCTCAGGAGTGGACTCGGCTGCTCTCGAGGTCGGAACTGAGGGGAGTTCATCTGCATCGGCTCTCCGGAGCTGTTCTTCTCTAAGCCGCTGTCCTGGCACTCTCTCCCTCCCTGGCTCGGCTTCAGGCATCTGGATGTGTAGAAGCCATTATGTGAAAGTGTTGTTGAGCGTGACCTTGTTGTAGAAGTCCCCTGCACACGTGGCTGGCTGGAGAAAGGGAAGTTTGTGGCCTGTGGCTGCCTGCCTGTGAAAATCCCAGGCTGTTGTGCATGGACTGTTTCCTCCATTTATAATCTTTGTCTGTACCAGGCCAAGATCTCTTGCCTAGGGTTTTCGGACATGATGCACACCCTCATTTCCATGGTGACTATTATAGTGTAGCTCTGATTTATGACTAAATTTGATGACTGGGGCTGCACTGTCCAACTTTGGAGGCGGTATTGTTCAGCATCAGAGGGTTACAGGTTCGGGGAAGAGACGGGACCATGGATCCCTACCCACATAGTGCAGGGCATTTACAAAACACTGTCAGATTGTTGAGGCAACAAAGGAATCCGAGTTGGAACAGCCATACAGGGTGATATTATACTCTGTTAAATTTCGCAGATAATTTATTCGGGAATCCAAAAATAAATGTTCCTGGATCTTGTTATGTATCTTCCCCCACACTGGAAAGCCTTGGCTGGTTATGAAGTTGGTTTCACCCCCTATTGCACAACCAGCGATGACCATTTTGGGACTGGTTCAGTAACAAAAGAAAGCAGTTCTAGATTCCATCATTTTTATTTGCCGAGCTTAAGGAAAATTCTCCTAAAAGGAATTTGAAAATCCCCCTATGACTAGACATCTCTGTTTAAAATGGTATGTTTGCTCTGCCTTCTTCCATCACCTATGTTTAGTTGTTGCATTTAGCCACCATCTATGTTTAGCCATTGCAGAGCACATACAGCCTGGAGGACCATGTCCTTCTTTTGATCATGTCCCATTGCCAGACATCGGACCACCCTCCAATGTCTAGCATTTATTTTGTACTTCACTGAAAGTACAACGCCATCATGCTTATGTTACGGTGTTCAAGCAGGTAAATTAGAGTTGGAAATGTCTATTTTGTATGAACGACACAGGGGTCAGCAAGTAGAATGTTATGCAGATGAATATCGGTTCCAAGGCACTTCTGTGTGGAGTTTGCATGTTCTCCTTGTATTCGTGTGGGTTTCCTCCAGGTGCTGTTGTTTCTTCTCACCTTCCAAAGACATATATTTCAGGTGAATGGGTGACTCTAAATTAGAATATGTGTGTGTATGTGAGACATTTCTTTGTTGTGTAAACATACGAAGGACTCGAGTGTATCTAGTGTTGTTTGCCAATAGTGCCCTTAGACAGTAGTTTCAGCGAAATGCTAATCACTGCATGTTCATTCGGATAGTGTCTGGCAACTGTAAAAATTTCAACATCTCTCCACTCTTCCATGAGAATTTGCCTTATGAGCTGAGGAAGTGCAACCATTTCCCCGACATCCCCCTGGGGGGCCATGTCAGAGTATGTGACTTCACGCTGCTATTAGCTAATGTTTAGTGGCAGGGGAAGTGGTCCATGCCGGGAGGACTGAATCAAAGCCCCCGAGACCTCATCCCCCCAACCCCTTTCCTGCGATTGATGCCATAATGGTACAGAAGCAAAACATTCTGAGGGGAAAAAACAAATTATAAAGGTTACAGAAGCAAGCTAGGTGAGACTGTAGCGGGAAGTGTGATGCTGACATGCGCCTGGGGTACAGTAGCGGCAAAAGGGGTTCGTCCACGTCCTCACACCACAGGAACTTGCGTGTCAGCATCTGTGTGGAAATAGGATAACCCTCCTCCAGAATGGACAAGGCAAGATCCCGCCTGCCAGCCGCTGAGAGATGATGTCATGCCCTGTGGCGGCTGCTGTTAATAGCTGAAAACAGGCCTCCATTCACTCGTCTTAAAGGGACAGTCACCAGAATGGGAGCAGCAGTGCTCTCCTGTACTGTAACCGTGCATAAAAAAAACAGGTTTTGCAGTCCTTTCGGTTATCCTGCAAACTCCCATGTCAATCTGTCACTGTCAACTTTTGTGCATTTATCCGTACTTAAAAGCTGGGTACACAAAAGCAAATGCCAATGGAAGGATTAGCTTTCAGCTCTGTGGTCCTCAGTCCATTGACACCAGTTAGCTGTGACACCAACCTGTTGCCAGTAGTTTTTATGTAAAGTGGCATTATTTGCATAGGCCTGTTTGAAAGGTCAGGACGGTGCTTGCTGTTGGGAACATTACTCACTGTGCAAACTGACTCGTAAGCATGACCTCATGGGTATCGCGCCCTGCTCCATATCTGCTTTGCAGAACTAGTACGCACACATCTGCCGTTCTTATCCTAATTTAGTAGCAGATGCATTGCTAATAAAGTGGGTTATATAAAGGAGAAGATCAACTCTTAGAATGACGCGAGGCTTGTGTGAGGTTAACAACAGCTTGTATCTAAGGTAAACAAAGGCACAAGTCAAAACACTGAGGTAAGTAATTATTACAAGGACTATTTATATTGTCAGCCCAAGTGTAGGCTTATGTAAGGGCCGGGAGTTGCTACTGTGGCTACACTTGCGGGGCAGAAGCCCAGGGGAGCAGCACTCAGTCCAAGGCAGGGACCACCAAGCAAAGGACCTTATTGCCAAAAGATTAACGACGAAAAAATGTGTGCAAACATATGGAGAAACGGTTTTTGTCTTCCTTTTTTGATATCGTATTTTCATATGTGCTTAATGCAGGGGTTCTTAGTTTGAAGTGCTTTGACCCCTTGGGGTTCCATGGATGGAATTCAGGAGGTCTGTGAAATGAAAGTTTAAAATAAACACATTGCTATGCTGTTACTGTGCGTGGTATAATTTTAATTGGAGGCAATCCGTTTTCGGTGCAGTGAATTGAGGGTGTCCTCAGCTTTCTTCACATTCATAAAGGGGTTTTGATGCCTAGCAAAGGATGAGAAGTTCTGATTTACTGGATTCCTCCCATGCATCTGTGTTCTGAGAAGAGTCCTTGTCCTGTCATCAGTCCATACCATCTGTTTCTCCCAGGCGTTTTTCAGCATTTTTATGCCAACCAGATTAATTTAACTTCCTTTCTTTACTGTTAATCCTGAATGTGTTCAAACTAATGCTGTAGTGCTAAATGTCAAGTATCCAGGGTTCTATACAGGATTGTCTTCATCACCACATGATGAGAATGAGGCCAATGGTGCAATGCGAGTTTGAGAGGCAATTTCATATGTGTTGGACGGACAGTTAAATGTAATTGAATCACATGGAGAAATTGGCCAGAGGAAACCCCTTCCCTTCCTGTGCTGGGCACGTTTGGGTTTTCTCTGCAGCGTTTGCATGTCTCATTGAAAAAAACGCTTGTGTTCTCACAGTCCACATGCAAATTGCCCATGAGTCATTCAGATGACTAATTTACTAAATAACCCTGACAATACATTCACCTGGCCCTCGCTTTCCTCATTGCTTCTGTTGTATTTCTTTACCATCATCAAGCTCAGCCCTTATCAGGAACTCCATGCGGGTGTTTTTTTTCTGGTGACATTTAAATCTGTCACCAAGAGCGATGAGCTCCAGCTCCTGGCATGTGCCCGGACCTGCAGGAAAGTTCAAATACTTATTCCAAACAGGTTTATGTTTCATTTCTTGTGTGAAGGAGCTAGGCCTTGGTGGCAGTTGGAGCCTCTCTGGGGGGGTTGAGGAGGGTTTGCGTGTGACTCGTTCTGCGGTCATTTCCCATGCTGACGGTGGTCTCCATATGCCTGCTTCACAGGGGGGTTTGCTGCCTTCTCCTCCTGCTTCCCGGGTCTCTGTGAGGGTAAACCGGCCACCATCCTTCCCGTCAGCCTCTCCCAGCCCTGCCTGCCAGTGGCCAATGTGGGACCCACCCGAATCCTGCCTCACCTGTACCTGGGCTCCCAGAAGGACGTTCTTAATAAGGTAAAGATCTGGGGTGGGACGGGGTTTAGATCACCATCGCCTATTAACTGTTATTTAAATACGAATCTCAGTTGAATGACATTGTGCAATAAACATTTAAATTTAAAAGGAAAAAAATGTTCAAACTTCAGCATTAGATCTAAAAAAAATATTGGTTTGGTTCATACGTAGAATAGAGCGGTTTTTTTGATGGAAGGGATGATATATAGCTCTTTGTGCCAAATAACTTTCTTGGCAAAATCCTGCATTAATAGAGTGGTGTCCCTGCTTTTCTTGACCCTGTTCCAGGACCTGATGGCCCAGAATGGCATCACCTATGTGCTGAATGCCAGCAACACGTGTCCCAAGCCGGACTTCATCTGCGAAAGCCACTTCATGCGCATTCCAGTCAATGACAACTACTGTGAGAAGCTGCTTCCCTGGCTGGAGAAAACCAATGACTTCATTGGTAAGAAGCCATTCTGTCACCTATGATATATGACGCAAATTCCAGTTAATTTGATTTTGGCTGCGTTCGGTTTGGTCTCCTATATCTGTAATTTGAAGCTTAATGGATTTAGATTGAATTTGTTTTTTAACTCACATAAACAGCTGTTAAAGACTACAAGCATATGGGTCTTTAGAACCCCTCTGATGACTTTTCTTTTTTCCCCTACAGACAAAGCCAAGGTGTCTAATTGCCGAGTCATTGTCCATTGTCTGGCGGGAATTTCCAGATCAGCTACCATTGCCATTGCTTACATTATGAAGACAATGGGTCTGTCATCTGATGATGCCTACAGGTAACTTCCCGTAGAGCTTCTCAGCTTAAATGAATTTACAAGGTGCCCTTCCTTTCTGTAAATCAAGATGCATTCTTTTGTTTTGATAACATATAAAGAAATAACTTTTGTTTGGTGTATGCAGAATTTCACAATAGTAAATTTACCTGTAAATCCCAGTCCCAAGCAAAGCCTTATTTGTTTATATAACATTTCTAGCTGGTTCATACTAAATAAAAGTATGTTTAGTAAATATCTCACTTAGACTTTGTGTTTCTCTGTGTCCAAGGTTTGTGAAGGATCGCAGGCCTTCCATATCACCTAACTTCAACTTCCTAGGCCAGCTTCTTGAGTTTGAAAAGGGTTTGAAGCTACTGAAAGCCTTGTCTTCGGTCCCTGGTAAGGCCCTCATTGAGAGGTTGGAGGAGGACCCTGAGCCCAAGGAACAGGAGATTGATGGTGGCGGTGTTGCACTGCAGAATGGACTCCTTGACAAGAAGCCTGAACCTCAGGCGACAGAACCAAAGATTGCCTCCCCTGCATCTCTTCAGCAGGATCTTAATGGACTTCACTTATCCTCAGAGCGTATTTTGGACACCAACCGCCTCAAGCGCTCTTTTTCTCTGGACATTAAGTCAGCTTATACCCCGACACCCTGCCCCAGGGCCACTCCCACATTAGCGGTGATACCTGTGGACACAGAAGACGTCCCCAAGCTTTGCAAGCTTGACAGCCCTGAGGGATCCAGCGACATTTGCCGGTTTTCTTCAGAGCTGGACAGCCCGGGTTCAGAGGAGTCATCTAGCAGTGAAGATTGCAGGACACAGCACAGGAGGAAGGTGAAAGGCAGTGGCAGTACTGGGAGTTCCTCAACCCGATTGCTGAGCTCAAATGTTGGCAGCGGGAGGCCTGTGCACCAGAGCTCCGGCATGGACAGGAACTTGAAAGGCTCACTTCTTCTGAGCCTGCCTAGTGTGGCCTCTGGCCAGATGTGGACCATGCACAGGGACCCGGCCCAGGCCAACACCCCCAGCACTCCTACAGATGATGGCCCCTGGTACTTGGGCACCGACTCAACAGCAGCCGGGAGTGGGGCACGCTTCGGGACTGGCACGGCCTTTGGGCCATTTGGCTGCGAGGCGGTGCGGCTGCGGGAGAAGCCCCAGGATCGCAGGGATTCTCGGGGCAGCTGGCACGAGGATGCGACTGGTGGCAGTGCTGACAAACAGTTCAAGCGGCGCAGCTGCCAGATGGAGTTTGAGGAGGGCATCGCCGAGACGCGGACTCACGAGGAGCTCGGCAAGGTCGGCAAGCAGTCCAGTTTCTCGGGCAGCATGGAGATCATCGAGGTCTCCTGACACGCTGACCTGCGGACTAGAACTGTCTCACCGAAGCAGAGCTGAGCAAATGGCTTCATTTATAATGCAATATTTTTTATCGGTTTGCATTCGCAGCTCGAAGGAATTTGAAGCAGCCGTCTCAAACACCTACAAGTCCAAAATGACAATGACACTGGTTGTCAGGATTCATACTGCAAATAATGCCGCCGGGGGATTTTGCAGTTTTTTTTCATCCATTCATCATAGTTTAGAGGACTTTGTGGTCTTTGGTCTTGTAATGGGTGGGTTTTTAAATGGTAATGCAGTATACAGACAGTCCAAAATCCAGCACAATAAAGCACCAATGGCTGACCTCTCAGTTCTCACATGGTGGTACTTTGGGACTTTCTTTTTTAGAATGAAGGATCCTCCATAGGGAGGCTGTCTGAAGCTAAACGTCACTGTCCAACACAGTGTGGACACTGAGTACAATGCACTTGCCTCTGTGTGACCCAGGCTGTCAAGATTTCCCACAGTGCACCTGTCAGCTTTGCCAGTATAAGCCAAAAAGCAAGTGGGAGGTTTCGGTTGCCCTCTGGACTTTTGGTGAGACTCTCGCCAGTGCTGTTTCCCCAAAGTTCCTGGAACTCCTGTGTCTACACTGAGCTTGCTCAGAGCGGCCGGCCGACAGCACCGATGCTGTATTTTTGTACCTGTGTGACAGAGAGAAAAAACGTGTTAATGATTGTAACGTGCTTTTTACCTTTTCTTCATCTTGAGTTTTAATTTATTTTATCTCTTCATTCTGGCAATGAGAAAGTGATATTAATGTGGTGGTATATCTGTTTTTTGGGATTTTATTTCCAGTTTCACTATAAAGTATTTAGGCAACATGAAAACAAATACAATTTAAAGCAATAAAAACGGTCTCCCTTGTTTTTTTTTTCTTTGAGAAGATAAACTGGGGTTTTAGAAACTTGCTGGACATCAAGCCTTTTCTGTTCATGGTAAAACCAGTTGCTTTAAGAAATTCCCATTTGCCTGTTTTGGTGCCCCTTTCAAGTCCAGACTAACCTGTTTATAAAAACTGTCCACGTAAGAGGACAGTCCCTGGCGAACACCAACAATTCCTCTGTCATCAGTCTTACAATTGCATGGTTAAAAACACTAATACATATGAAATATAAATGGGGGATGTCCTTAAATCTCACTGCAGGATCCTTTGTGTAAGATGGCTGTAAAATGACTTTTTGCTATATGCACTGGAGAGTGCTTTAAGAATTTAAAACTTAAATTTCAGTAAAATCTAATAAATTAAAAGAGGGCCTCAAAACAGTGTGAGAGTTGGTGTGTAACCAGTTATTTCTGGACTCTAATATGAAAAAAGAAGAAGGGTCTTTTTTGCTCGTAATAAGTTGTTTATAATATTTCTTGACCCTTTTGTGTTAAGCTGCATCCTCAGCACCCTGCAGCAGAGTAGTCCGTCCACCCAGTGGACGCGAACCACGGACCCTGCGGTGGAACATGCAGGAGACGGCTTGCAGACCCTGCGTGTGGTCCAGTCTGCTGGTGGTATGTCAGTCATTGTGAAACCTAAACCATCCTGATTGCTTTTCTTCCTCTCCTTGCGAAAATGCACAAAGTGGTTTTCAGTGCTAAACTGAATGCAGTTATTCTCTTTGCAGTGCAAAAAGTGTTTTTTTTTTTTAAATTCTGGTTGCTTTCGAATGCCAACCTTTGACCTTTCATTTGTGCTGCTGTAAATTCAGACCTTAACTGACTGTGTTCTGTTCTCTTCTGTGTGTGAGACATTTTTCTTTTTCTTTTCTAAGTATTTTTGAAAATTATTTTATTTTTATTATTAATATTATTGAACAGATGCCAACTGTCCCAATTATTATAACGGATGTTATTGATGCTATTATTATTATTATTATTATTATTATTATTATTATTATTAGCTTGTTGTAAATAGCAATGTATCTAAAATGTATGAATTAAGGTAACTTTTTAAAACAAGACCGATACCTTTGGCTGCTGAAGCAAAATACCTCAGGTTAAATTGTAAAAAGCTTTTCCTTCCCCTGTACCTGTTTTGTGAAAATGAAACAAAAATACAAAGTATTGCATTGTACGTGTCTTTATTAAAATGGGTTTTGTGAAGGAGGATCTCTGACACATCTGTGAAAAAAATTGAGGACAAAACCTTTTTTCCAGAGCCTCAAATCTAAAAACAGAATCTAAAACAAAAATCTGTTCCTGGTGTAAGATGGTATCCTTCTGGTGTAAACATCCCTACGGTTAATTTATGTCCTACAGAAGAAGTATTAAACTTCTTAAGTCCATCCATCATTTACACATGTTATGGGTCATTTGAAGTCACCAGTTGACCTGAAACACACATCGTTGGACTGTTGGAGGAAACATCACCATGTGGAATCCACACAAACGGGTAGAACATGCAAAGTCCACCCAGACAAACCTGGATTCGAACCCACAGGCCCATAAGGCACCGGCGCTACACACAGTCTCCCTTTCACTGTAATGAATGAGGATGAGAATGACTGCCTGTTATGCAAGGAGCCAGATAACCGCAGCCATGTTCCTGTACATTATTCACAGAGTATGACAGTTTTCTGGATTATTTTTGTACTTATTACTCACCTCGTAGGATTATGTTACATTCATTTTTAGTGGATATGCTTATGAAATGCTGCTTATTTTTCTGTCTCCACATAAAGCAAAGCCCACGATGGGTGACACCCAATACGCTGGTCTTTGGACACAGACGTCTGTCTGTGCGCTGCTTCCTGGTCCACCCAGGGTGAAATCATATATTTGTGTCCTTCCCTGTTTGTTTTATTGAGTCCAGACTGTGTGCTGACTTCATCTCCTGTTCCGTATGCTTCCTACAGCACAACGTATTTCTGTCAGATGGTGCATGATTTACCACGTTTAACACCCAAAGTATTTCTTTTACCTCAACAGTTCCTTAATATTTCAACAGAGTCTGAAAAAAATTGTCAGCTTCACAGTAGAAGCAGAAATGGAAAAAAAAACATTTTATACATAGCATAAATCATAACATAAAAGAGAAATAAACTTTATTTACTGAGAATTCTGCAAGCTGATATAAAAAAAACTTCAAACAGTGGAATCTAAACTATAACTGTCACTCTAAAGATAGGCAGTAAATGACAGCATGGCTAGCATGTCTTCTTAATTTTCGAAACTTTCCTTAGAGGATCGGATCCGTGTTGACATGATCGCATCATGTAATTGATGAAGATTTATCAGCTGTACATTCATGCTGCCAGTTTGCTGTTTGACAACATCCCAAAATTGCTCTGTTGGATTCAGATCTGGTGACTGGGGTGGACATTGAAGTGCAGTGAATTCATTGTCATGGTCATGGAACCAGTGAGATGACTTTTGCTTTATCACATGGCACATCATGATGCTGGAATTAGTCATTAGAAGATGAGAAAATTGTGTTCAATTTGTGGCTGTAGCATTCAAATCATGTTCCATTGGTGTTAGAAGGCCCAGTGTGTGCCACACCAAACATTCCCTACACCATCTCCACCAGCCTGAACTGCTGACATGAGTTGGGTTGGGTCCATGGCTTCATGCTGTTTGCATCAAGTTCTGACCCACCATCTGCATGTTGCAGCAGAAATCAAAATTCTTCAGACCAGGTGACATTTTTCCAATCTTTGACTGTCTGTTTTCAGTCAGTCAGTGCCCACTGTAGCCTCAGCTTCCTGTTCTCGGATGACAGGAGTGGATCCCAATCTTCTTCTTCATCCTGGTCTTCTGCTGTTGTAACCCATCCAACTCAAGGTTCGATTTGTTGTGCGTTCAGAGCTTTTCTGCCCACTACTGATGTAAAGAGTGGTGTTTTCAGTTACTGTAGCCTTCCTGTCAGCTTTCTTAACTTTCTTAAAGTATTTCCACTCACAGAACAGCCGCTTGCTGGGTGTTTTTTGTTTTTCTCACCATTATGTTTTGACTCTGATTGACTTTTGTGCATGAAAGGAGGAGAGCAGCAGTTTCTAAAATACTCAAAACACCCTTTCTGGCACCAACAACCATGTTGTTCAACAACCATTCACTGAAGCTAATGACTCTCATCTGCTGACCTGCTGCCTCATGATTGGCTGAGTAGATAATTGCATGAACAAGCAGTAGTCAGTGTGCGTGTGTGTGTGTGTGTGTGTGTGTGTGTGTGTGTGTGTGCGCGCGCGCGCACGCTTGTTTGTGTTTGTACGTGCGTGCTAGTTAAAGTTTTTTGGAGGACAGAATTTATTTTTATGTCTATCTAGACTTTATCTGTTTTTTCTGTCTATGTGTATTTTATCACATTCAGAAGGCATTTTTATAATCATCCATCCATCTGTTTTCCTTAACTGCTTTATATTGGTCAGTGTCTGGAGGCGGTTGGGAGCTTATCCCAGAATCATTGAGCACTAAACTATGAAACTACACTGTGGATGGCTTGCTAGTCCATCACAGCTTTTTTTAATCAAATTAAATTATTTATCCAGATTTAATAAATAACCAGTTTGTAAAAATCAGCTAGCATTGTTGTTATAGCTGCTGCCTTATAGTCAAGGGACTTGAGTTTCAGTCCCCTCTCCTACTGTAGTAGCCTTGCTCAAAGTGCTTCCCCTGAGCTACTAAAACACCCAGCTGTAAAACTGGGCAAACACCTGAAAGTAAACATCAGATAAATAAACACACTGCATGTTGATGCACATAAATTAAAGTAATAAACATGTCCCTAAGGTCACAGGCAACCTTTTTAATGTTCATGTTGTCTGACCAAAAGCGAACCTTTCAATATCACTAAAGATTCCCTAGGAATTCCCAAAGTTCACAGCACAATAACTGAATGACTAAGCTGTGATCTAGGAATGGTTTACTGGCACTCATCATTCGTTCGAAAAGTTAGATCATCTTAGTGGAGCAGTAGGTGGCATAGTGGTTAAACTGGGCCTTATATTCTCAAATCCCACCTCACACTATAGTACCGCTTACCCTGAATTGCTCCGGTAAAATGACCCAGCTGTGTAAACAGGTAAATCATTGTGAGTAGTCTAACAAGCTACTTTGGAGAAAAGTGTGTCTCAGTCCTCATCTGGATGTCACCCTCTTTGCTCGAGCACAGGGGATCCCAAGTGACACATAGAATCTAGTCAAAGAGACTAGAATGAATAAACAAAACAACGTGTGTCCTTATTACACACACCTCCACAGTTGTGACCAGCGAAGGGCTCAGATTAAAGGTTTCATGGGGTTAAGGTAATTACTGGAAAGATACAAATATTTGCAAAACAGTGATGTCAGCATTGGCCACATTTTCCATGAAGTGAGTGGAAAAATGCACACAGATTCTAAGTGTGTAAGAGGACACCATGCATAAGAATACAAAGGAAAAAATAAGTTCTTGCTGGGCAGCTAGTTTGCTGTGCTGAGTAATGTTGCAGTTACTATTGTGTGATATCCACGGGGAAAAAAAATGTACAATGTCTCGTGAGACTGTGTGTGAGTCTGTGTGTATGGGAGAGTGAGCGGAAGAGACTGAATATGTGCCCTGGCAGATTTTGGGCTTCATCCCATGTGTCCCGCCTGGCAGCCAAACTCAAATCCACATTCCTCGCTTTTCCACTCAGCCAACAGTGTGCCAAACACTGCTTCCAAACTGAACCGGATTCTGCCTCCTCCCCGCTCTGCTGTGCACGAACGTAACTCTCTCTCCGTCAACGGGCCCCGGATCCATCCAGGATACAAGAGACAGAACAGAAGCCCAGGGAAGCCCTCTGTTTGCTAGCTGCCCTACATGCATGCTGAGCATTAGCACTTAGGTCTGGCACAAACAACAACACCCAAAACTGGGTTAAAAGCTAACTGTGTAAAAACAAGGTAAGCCAACTGTGGACTGTGGTCCCAGTGTGGACGTGAGTGTAAGAGAGGAGTCTAGTTTATTAATAGTTGTTCTTTCTAAATCACGGTCACAGAAACACAGACACTAACTGATCAATCTTTATTCCAAATCATTTAAGTACAACAGTAGTTTAGTGGAGTTTGCAGGTATATTAAGTAAATACCACGGGATGAGAACAAGACTTTATTGTGTTATTTATTGGAATTTTATCCTGTGAGTTTGTTCAAATATTATGGGATGCTTCATCAATAATGAAATAGTCGAACTGCAGACTGAATTTTAAGTGCTATTTACTGTGCACATTTGAAAAAAGATATGCACGAATGTGCTTTTTTATGTATTACATTAGCATGACCTAAGGTTTGGTTTAGTGATCACTGTGATCAGCGTGGGGTCAGATTATACCTTACAAAGATCTAATAATATATTAAATAAAAACTACACTATAGGAATTTTTTATGATCATAGGCCCTGAAAATGAGTAGCTTAATTCTGCCACCTACTGTTAACTACTGACACCACTGAAGGTGTCAAATGACTTTCTGATTTCTTAAACTCTTTTCATTCTTCTATTTTCATCTAAATTTGTGCGTCTCACAGTTACCCCTCATCAGAAATGCACTTTTCTTCTTGACCTGGTGTTGCACATGTATACTTTCTGTATTCATTTCAGACCAAGCGATAGCTTTATCAAAAATGTATAAGGAAGCGCAAGAAAAAAGTCAAATCAGTACAGTAACGAATTTAATTCTAGCAAAATTTAAAGAAAAAAACAGTTCTAAAATGAAGCATTTTCAAGCCACCAACAAATGTGTTTCTCCAAAAAAAAGTTGGATTTGTGCAGAAAAAGAAAGGGCAAGAGCAAAGGACAGACTATTGACAAAAACAGATAACTTGCTGACGCTTGATCGACTTACCTTCCCCTCTCACCAGGAGGATTGCATTACCTCCAAACAAAATCTATTAGCACATATCCAATAACCTTTGTCTGTAGGCCCAGGAATATTTACTGCTGAGGTGGCACTTTGGCTCATGGAAGGAGATGAACAGGTAGATTAAAGTACAAGGAGATCATGTCCAACTCTACTGTTTCTTATAACTTTCTGAATGAATAAAGACGTCAATTTATATTTCAAGCATATACAGTCAACTCAAAATATTATTGGCACCCTTCAGAAAAATGAGTAAAAATGTTTGCACAAAACAAAACAGTACACACAATGATTCTGCTTAACTATTTTTCTTTGCTGTAATAAAAGCTATCTTACTAAACAAAGTTGTTTTTGGAGTATGGTTATCTTTCTCAAATACACAGGGTGAAAATTTTTGGTACCGATAAAAAATATTTAAAACAAGCCAAAATTCTAACAAAGTGGTCTAGTATGAAATTTGATACTTATTCCTTTCTGCTACCAGTATATGTTTGCTTTAAGATAACTGAGCTCCTTTGAGAAGTTTTTATCACCTAAACCAATAAAACACACACACAGTTGCGGATTATTTTATTTTTCATTGTTTTAGTAGGTTTGATTAAAACAACAGGAAGCGCTGAGGTTGAGGGCAGCCTCTGTGAATGGGTGAAACCGAGTAGCTCCACGATGAGGTCATCCCCGGAATGAGCTGAGTGGCCCGCCGTGGTGCAAAGGCATTCACATCGATTCGAGGTTCTGTATCAGCGGCAGGGCGGGCCTCAGGAAATGACCTCACCTACCCGACACGCCACAAAGGGAGCAACGCGGTGGGCCGTGTGTCCAGGGGTCACCAGGTGCCGGACCTCCGCAAACAGGATGTGTGGCTGGAATGTGGGAGCAGCCAAATGCACCTTGTGAGCCAAAAAAGCCCAGTTTTTTCTTATCACAAGTTACCACCACTGAACTGACAAACCTTCAGCAAATGCTTATAAGCACAATAATATTCCAGATAGATCTACACCACTTATAAAAATATTTTGTCAAAATGGTGAAACAATTATCATAAATTTAGGAAGCTGAATCTACAAATGTTCTATAAGTAAATGTAAATGCATTTTGCACATTTGCACCCTTTCAAAACATACGTGCAAGTTTTCGGAAATGCAAAACTGACATAAGGATGGCCTATTGTTTTCGTTCTCATTTCACCAAAACTGAGGGTAAAGAAAACAATAAATTTTAAAAAATCAAAAGACACAAGTCAGTGAAGAGAGCGAAGCGATGCGGAAGGAAGGTAAATCCAAAACAAGTGACAGATCAAGAAAAAGGTGCAGCAGGAACTAAAACTTTCTTTTGTTTCTCAGAAGACTGAAACCTCTCACACCACAGCCAGAAAACAGATGCAGAGTCAAACAAGGAGGCAGCGATTCATAAAACACACAAGGCTGCTGTGCTGGAAAGACTGTCCAGGTATCTGTCCACATGTTGGGCAACATTCTGTATGTGGACAGCAGCCAACAATATAAAAAATGGACTTTGTGACAGAAAGGCCAGGCCTTCATTCCCAGTTACACTGAATTTCAAACTGCTTCAGTCAGTATGATGTATGAAAGGGGGGAAACTGGGACGTTATTATCATTGCTATTACTGTTAGACAGATAGACAGTATCTTATGTGTCATGACTCCTTGTGAAAGGAATTCCCAGTTCCACAAGTTACCCACTTGACTAAACAGCAACACACAGCGACACCTGGAGGACTTCAGTGGCATTACATACTGATGAGCAGTATATGTGAATTAAAACCCTGTGGCTAAATTGCAGTTACACACTAAAAGCTTCATCTATTTCTTCATTTTTCACATTCATTCAGCAGTATCACCTGCTGTCACTAGTGCAAAATTGTAGTAGTAGTAAGTGAAGTGCGTGAATGAAGCTACCGTTTTAAGTAGTGCATTAAAGGCCCTGTGCGTGTAAGTCTGATGGTACAGAACATGTCTTTGGAGAACTGTGAGAGGAGTATTTTGGCTTCACACGAGAAACACACAGTCATTGAAAGACTCAAATTTTAAAGTTAAAGTAATAGCAGATTCTGCTGAACACGCAGAGTGTTCTGCATCACCTTATAGGGCACTTTAAGCCGCGTACATGATCTGATGACCTGTTTATATTGGCAGTTTTATGTCTTTTCCACTGGGTATGGGTGGCATTTGTTAATTTATCTTACATCTTTGTCCAAGCTCTAATATTGATTTTATACGCTGTTGCTTCCAATTATTTATCTATTTATACAGCAGGGTTATATTCAGTGCATCAGTTCAGGGTAAGCACTGTGATCAAGAGTAAAAAGAGATGGGGATCCACACCCAGGACCTTTGACTACAATGGATTGCCTTTAACCACTATTATTATTATCTCAAACATTTACGCTTTAGCTTTCCTGAACAGGATTAATTCAGCAGTAAAACCTTTACTATAGATTAAGTTCCTGCCATGACTCTTATGGTAGCTGAGTACAGTACGTCAAGTAACAGCAATGACTTTCAATTTAAAACAGTACCAGTATAAAAGAAATTAGCTTTAAATTAATGATTATTAATTTTTCAATTACTGGAAATATCTCCAGTCCTGAATAATTGTGCCAGCTGCACACAAAAATAAAAGATGACATCATACAAATGCTGTTTTAATTCTATTTGGATCATGTTTATTACTTTAAGTCTCCAAATGTTCTTGCTTTGCAAACCTCATTAATCATACAAAGTATGATTGCAAACTAAGCAGATTTTATATAGAATTTATATATCACTGAGGGTGACTCAGTGGCTCAGCGGGTAGCACTGTTGCCTCACAGCTGCTGGGCTAGTGAATAATTTCAGTCCAGCTCAGTCTGAGTGGAGTCTGCATGTTCTTTCTGTGTCTGTGAGGGTTTTGTCTGGGTGCTCTGGTTTCCTCCCACTGTCCAATCGTGCATTTCAGGTTAACTGGTCACTCGAAATTGGCGATAGCCCGTGAATGGATTTGTGTATGGTCACCCTGTAGTGGACTGGTGTCCCATCCAAGGGCAGGTTCACAGCCAAGTGCCCATTTTTTCAGGGAATCTCCCTGGACCATCGTGACCCTGCTCAGGATAAGAGGTTAACAAAAATGGATGCATTATATATTGCTCCCTTATGAGCTGGGCCAACAAGGGATTCATTTGTAGTAGTTAGAATCAAAGCATGCAGGATTTCAACACTTGTACACACATACATTCATAAAAAAAGAACATCACAGCTAAAAAAGCTGAGTTTTCATTTTGGGACACAATTTGGCTAAAGGTCGACCAGAGTGTTTGATTTGTACCCATTTAATACTGTATATCTAAAAATAAATTATGCTTTTTATTTTTGTGAGTGAAAAAATAATGCTTTGAAACGAGATACTGCAGAATTTCTACTATAGAAACAGAAAACCAACAATATTTTTATGTTACAGTCGACAGGTGTAAATTTAATTTAAAACTACTTTTCCCAAATGTCTCTGCGGTGAGGAAACAAGCGCGTGTAGAAAAAATACATCCAGGGCACTAGAGAGGGGGGCGGGGCTTGCGTGTAGTTCCGGGTTTCCTGTATGAGACGGAGCCCGATCGCAGCAGCAGCTGGAGACCTGATGCGGGGGTTCATGTCCGAGGACGGGCAGTCGGTACCCCCAGGACAAGGAGGACCCGCGCTGCGCCGCCTGACAGCAGCCACCTTGCACAGCACGTCCGCCGCTTGTCAGCCCGTTCCGAGCCTCTGAGGTGGACAGTGGATGCATCTCTCGTTTGGCCGTTTTCAGGAGCCCGAGCGGTGCTGCCGCTGCGGTGCATCTTCTCACCTTTAGCGGCACCCAGTCCGAGAACCGGCAGTAGCTCCAACAAAGTCCCAGAAGCTCCAAAGAAGTCTCGAACCAGGAGAAGATCCAGCAAAGTTCCAGAACCAGGAGCACATCCTGCAAAGTTCCAGCACCAGGAGGAGATCCAGTAAAGTTCTAGGACCAGGAGGACCTGCAAGAAAGTCCCAGACCCAGGAGGAGCTCCGGCGGGAGAGGGCTTCAGCCTGTGGAAGAGTCACCAATCTGACAGCCATGGACTGGTTAATGGGGTGAGTCCTTGGAGGTCACAGGAAGCCACGAACATCTGAGTGCTTGTGGGGTTTGCATGGGCAATGGGGGTAAAAAAAACCCAAAACAAAGCACTGACCCAACATTCCAGGTCCAGATCCTAGTGCTGAACCTGACGTCCATCTCATGTTATCGTGTAGCATCTATTGGGCCTCTGGGTCTGAGGAAGGAAATGCATTTATTTGAAAGAGGAACTACTGTCAGGACTTTTGAATGTTAGAGGAGTTTGTTTTTGGGACAGCCTGTTTGGAGGAGCTTGCTCTGCCAGGGGCCTGGAGCAGGCCCATGTGTCCATGTTCTTCTCAATCTCTCCTTTTGCAAAGCTGAAATGTCCACCTTCAGAGGTTGAGATCATTCACACAGCTTTCTTTACGTGTGCATTCCTGATGGCAGACAATTGTTTTGCAAAATTCTTTAAAAGACTTTTCTTATTAAAAATGTTTGCTTGTGATCAGCACTAGTGGACATCCTGAAGTCTAAGGTTGCCTTTTGCATTTTGCATTTTGCATATATATTTATGGCACAATGCCTTCTGCTGAATGCATGAGGAACAATGATGATTGTGATAAGAAGAAGAAATAGACAAAAACTGATTCAGGGTTTTTTTTGGTGAACATCAGTTGTCTGAGTGATGTGTAGATTGCTCTTTTTCCAGTTTAACTGTGTAGTCTTAATAATAATAATAATAATAATAATAATAATAATAATGATAATAATATATTGGTTTATCTGAAACTTTTCTCTGAGCTGCCTTACAATGTGAGGTTTTTACACTAAGCTCTTTACTCTGATATATCCATTTATATAGCTGGTTGATTTTTGCTGTATTGCTTGGGATAAATTCCTTGATCAAGGGTATTACAGCAGGAGGGGATTCAAATGTATAACCTCCAGATTGCAACTGAAAGGCCCTAACAGTTGCACTTCCTACTGTCCCGTTAAAAATTATTGTAATAATGTTTTACTTGTTGATGTTTTGGTTGTTTTTTTTTATTTCTAGAGTGATAGCGCTGTAAGTGAGGTCTGAGCAGTTCTGTCAACATTGTCCATAACTGCAGCCCGTCTTTCAGCGAAGGTGCAGGGTGAAGATCAGGATTCACAGACTCATGATGCAGATGAGCTCTTACAGCGTTGAGCACTGAGGAGGATGTGACATTGTCAGGCGCTCATGAGACTGACCCAGTAAACGGTGCGCTCTGCGGTTTCCAGCACCTTCCTGAATCCTCACTTCCTCCTCTTCAGATCTCTGCAAGCTGAACTGAACATCTTGCCCGGCACGCATTCGGAGGGTGGGGGAGGTGCTGGGGGTCACAGCCAAGCAAATTAGCATCACTTTGAATGAAGTTCTAAATTGCTACTGTGAATGAACCGTTTCATCCATTTAGATTTTTCTGTCACAACTAAATCTATTTGCCAGTTTTTTTTCCTTGTGTTCACAGTTTGAGCTTCAGAGGTGGATCATGAGTACACATTTCCAGGGTTACAAACGGTTTGGTAGCATTCATACTCGGTTCTGGTGTTTTTGTGGGTGAGATCAGTTTCACACACATAGACAACAGTTCAGTGACCACATAAACATGGAGGCTTCCTTTGTGCAATTTTAATCTTACAAAACATCTGACTTGGCAGTGCAGTGATTATTCTACATCTGCTCACAGTGACAGAACAGGGGTCTTTTTTTCAACACCAAAGGGGTCTTTTTATAGATTAGCTTCTGCATTGAACACTGGTTTAATCTCTTGCGATTGTACTCTTAAACAAGGTATTTACCCTGAATTGCTTAAGTAAAAGATCATTTGGCTGTATAAATGGGTAAATCAGTGTAGGAGGTAGAAATTTTACGTTGAGTTGGAGGAAAATCTTTTGGTAAATGATAACAGCTCTGTTACATACATGAGCAATCATTAAAGGTTTTTGGTCATGAGATGGATGTTGTGAAGCCTCAGCAGGAAGCAGGCCTTTAAATTTGGCTGTGATGTGCTACTGAAATGCATATGATCTGCAGAACTGGTCTGCTCTCCTGCTTTTTTGAGATGCACAGTCTTAAATTGGACCATTAGCATTTAGATGCATCTCCCCGTCCTGTAATGGACACTGCATCTCCTCGGCACGTAGCACATCTGAACCTTCACGCTCATCTGACTGAGCACACCAGGTGGGTCTGTGCCCTGAAGGGAAACAATGACCTGTCACCCTCTCATGTCAGGCAGGTACCACGGTGGTTGAGCGCAGTATGAAAGTTGTTGGTTCAAGTCAAAGAAAGCAGCTGGACAGGAAGTAGTTTAACTGTAAATGCAAGAAACCTTAAAATTGTCATAGCGTCTGGTTTCTGTTTGTCTGGTGTTTATCTGGAGTTATAATTGTTCCAGATGGTGTAACCGCGTTGCTCTGCCCTGGTTGGCTTCTACTGAATTTGATGATCCATTTCTGTACATCAGTGGTTGACAACCACACTTTCAGTCTACCAGTGCAAAACCTGCATTCTGTGACAACCCCCCCCCCCCCCCCCCCCCCCCCCCCCCCCCCCCGCCCCCCCCCCCCCCCCAGGNCCCCCCCCCCCCCCCCCCCTCCCACAACCTTTCAGTACCAGTGGTGAGAATCGCTGCTGTAAACAGATCCGTATGTTTGCACTCTTGGCTAAAGGTGTCAGAGGAAACCTGCTTTCAAAGTCATTTGTTGATTTTGTTCAGCAGAAAAATATTAGGTTCGAAAAGTAGCCAGTTTTCTGAATGCGACATCTGGTGTAAACTTTCCATTACAGGAAGAGCCTGAAACCTTTGTGCATCCAAAAACCCCAAATTCGTATAATTGTTTAATTTAATGTGTACATTTAATGATAATTTGCATGTTGTCATCCTGCACATTTCGTCATCCGTTTCCTCATTCATTGTGCACCCTTGTTTGCGCCTCAGGTTGCTTTAAAAAAGCACTATCCCAACAATGGATTTCGCAACGTGGGTTTTTTGCACCTGCAGTAAAAGCCGCAGATTAAGGAAGTGAACTGTCATGGTAATGTGGGATAACGTTGTCCCGAACGGCTGGAGCACTTACAATGTTTCACAGAGGCACGCTGCGTCTGCAGTCGCTCTCACCATAATCATGTTAGTTCTGCCTTCTTGGCTAGGAAGATGGTTTTAGGTCTGTTTTCAAGGGCTTAGGAAAGATAAATTTACTTTCACCCCCCCCCATAAACAGTCATTGTCAAGGCGTGCATGTTTCCAATGTTGACAGGTATAAATGCCGCTACTTTTGACTTGTGCTTTGCACAGGAGAGTCGGGATGCCGTCCCGTATTGGGAATGACGTGTCAGTTGGCTGCATCATCGTCTTCTTTTGACCTTGTGCTGGTTTCCGCGTTGAATGGCTTCCAGGAAGTATGTTCTGGCAAGGTGCTGTGAACCTCTCTACTCGACCCCAAAACCCTGCAGTGGCATGGCTTTCTACCCAAGAGGCCAGTTGTTTCTTGAATCCACCCCCCCCCCCTCTACATCATTTACAAGGTAGGATGCTCCATCACAAAGGTGCTCCCCATTCAGAGCAACAGTGTAGATCTGGGGGAGGGTGAGGTCACCAGAGAGTGAGGAAAACAGAAAGTCCTCATGCCCCTGACATAATATTCTATTGTAATAGAATCTGAAACACAGTTAGAATGTAGACAAACACACTGCTCACGGCTCTAAGTACGTACCCTACAGCACTTCTTCCTCTGGACATGAAGCAGTTCCTTGCAATGACATGAACACAGTGTGTTTGGCTCGCAGTGTAAGTTGTTCAGCCATGTTTTTACAGATGAAATACTGTGCAGTATGGTAGTGGCACCCTGTTTGTGCCTGCAGTAAAGTGTTCTCTCTTGCAGCCAAATGAAAATTAGGCTGCGCGATGTGGGCTTTTGGCCTGTGCTAAACCCCAGGGCCAAGCGACTGACCCCTAACAAACCTTGAATCTTTGGCTGTCAATAGACTGCTGCTGCGTCCTGTATTAGCGCACGCTTAGCCTTGCAGAGGTTGACTTCGGTCGCTGATTATCACTGTGATCGATGGTCGAAGCCCAGCTTTCCCCTGGGTTTTTATGCTCTCGCACTCATAGGTCAACCTTCCCCTTATAGATTCTCATTTGTGGTGGATGTCACAAATAACCAGTCCTTCTGTGTTCACCATGTGCGGGTTGTATTCATCCTTCGTGTGCATGGTTAATATTATTCTAGTGGGTCATAAATCCACGCAATCTCCCCCAACCGGATCGAGTGGTGAGATGGTTTCTGGTCGGTCATTCTTTAAAGCAGATGAAGAGGAGGGAGTGATTAGAGATGGAGTGTGGATATGGGCCCACTCTCTGCTCCATCCCCAGGATGTCACTGCAGAAGCAGTGACTTTAACAGCCAAATCCCTCATCTTTGAGGACAGCAGCTGCTTAGTGTGATGCCACCATGAGCTTTGATGCTATCCTCTATAGAGATGCGGGGCTTGGATTTGAGCTGCAGCTGCCAACTTTTGGGGAAAATGGCAGAGCATAATGCCAGGGGTTTGTTGAAAACATTTCTGATGCCAGTACTGCATCACATGGAGGATGTATCGTGCATTATTCACCATCGAACCCATCTGGCTCCTAACACAGGATGTTTAACTAAACTTATATATAACTTGTGATACAAACATTTTACAGTGTATTTTTAATGGCTTTTTTTCCACTTAATCTGCTTCCTAAAATTTCGCTCCGAAGCACTGCAGATAACCTGTGTTTGCATTGCCAGCTGATACAGCAGTATTGAGCACCCAGAGTAGAAGAGTAGAATTGAACCCTTACTTTGTCTTAACTGAATTGCTGCTGACTGATATTTCTGAGAATCTCTACATATGTTTGAGATGAATTGGTCAACATTGAGTAGGAGGTTGTTTGCATTTTCATTCTTTTTGATTTAGTTCTATTTTTAACATATCTTGAATTTGTTTAAAGGTCTGATTTTGTTTATTATGGCCATATCCCAGACTTTTACAGAACCTAACCAGTAAATAAACTGAGAAATATATTATTAAGCTTTTATTAAGGAGAACTTAGTGGTGAAAGTGACTTTTGGAGATGCAAACAAACCAATTTACCAACAGACTTTCATTCCCAGTTGTGTTCATAATCCAAAGAGACAGTGTGCAAAAAAGCAGCTGTGTTGAATGTGGCCATTAGCTGAAGGTGCTGCTGTGAAATGCAGTAATGGAGGTTCCCGAGGGAATCGGTCGACAGACAGGAGATCAGTTTGTTTTGTTTTTTTTTTTTTTTACTTTTACAGTAAAGTCCATCTCATGAAAAGTTGAGTAACGTGCCGTTGGCTGTGTGGCTTCTTCCTGAATTAATCATCACCTAGATAAGTAAGCAAAGCACCAGAGTTGCTGGCTGGCCCTTTCTGAGCAAACCTTCAGACAGCAGTATCACCTCCTCCTGGTCTCCACGCGACCGTATCCCAGAATCCCACTTGTACTAGTTTTATTGTCACTTGTTTTATTTTCTGTCACTTTTTAGCAGTTTTTTCCTGCAGCATTATTTAACTTTATCCAATTCCTAAAGGGTACTGGTGTTAGTTAAATTGCCATTTATTTTTTGCCTTGCAGAGTAAGTTATATTGTCTCATGTATGTGTGACACAGCTGAGTGTCTCTTGGGGCTTAAAGCTGCAGCCTGTTGGTCTCAACCACTATGTTTTTCACACCACTTCCTTTGACAGAAACATCCATGAATCATATATGTATGTATGTATGTATGTATGCATGTGTGTATGTTTGAAAGAGTGAAACATCTCCTACTTTGATGACTTATAATTTGAAGTATGACACACCAAATTGGCACGATGCATGTAAGTCATGCACAGTAATTGAAGTCAGTAAAGAAATATATTTTTATCATTCTTCGTGTGATGAGAGCTGGTTGAAAGCTCTGAAATGGCAACAGCCGAATGCTTTTGAAAACATCTGGGAAGCCCGTGTTTGTTTATTGTTGCCGTGCTTATGATGTTGCGGTCTTCCGCCCGTGTAAAATTGCAGTAGGCATTAAAATAACATGTTCCTAGAAGGGGTGTTTTGATCTTTTTTGAAGGTGAACCAGATTAAAATCCCTCTTCACAGTGCTGCTGTAGTCTCAGATCGATCGCCGCTCTCGTGCCAGGAGAAGAGGCATGTTTTAGGGTTCTGTGAGCAGAATAGCAGATTGTTTCTATTCACATATGTAATTCCTGAGTTTTTGGTTTTAATATGTACTTTTGTCAGTTAACTACAAGTTGGATGGTACATAGTACTTTAAATATGGCCGACAAGACAGCCAGAGATTATGCACCCCAATTCCTCCAAGACCTGGTCAGTCAAAAGTAGTAGGTTGTTATTTTGGCTTCAATAAGGTGGAATGATTTCCATTTCTACCTCAGTGCTGCTGAATTCCTCACAACATTCTTGGTTATCTACATATTTCTCATTTCTGTAGGTTGGCACTATAGAGTAACATCTACCTGCAAAAACAGTGCCATCTGACAAGCAAACTGCTTTTGACAGTTGTGTGTCTGTATTTAAAGCTCTTTGTCTGTTGTGAAAGGAACTTGTGTAGTCCGGTTTTTACGTCACTTTAAAGAAAAGCATCTGCTAAATAATAAATGTTAATGTTGTGATCCTATGGGACTTGCTTGGAGGTCTTTGTTTGGTTTTGGTCCCAGTATATTGGTTCTAGAAAGTTCATAGGACGTTTTGGCCTGTTAGTGTTGTGGTTGGAGCTACTGCCTTGGTGTGGTCAGCTAGGGTTCGAATCTCTCCATGGGCTGTTCCCAGAGGAGCCTCTCCAGTTATCTAGTGTTACGTATTGTACCGTTGCATAGAACCTGACACCTTCTCCCAAACGGAATCCTTTTCTGTCACTGGCATGGCTGATCTCACACTTAGTCTATGAAAATAGAGTATCTGAGTAGCTGAGTATGTCAAAGGTTAAAAACCAAAACCGGACCAATAAAGTGAGGTATCACATCTGTGTTCCTGGAACGTCTGGCTGGAAATTGTCGGCTGAGAGCTGCAACCTAATATCCCCTCTGGGATCAAGTATCGCTGTGTACTGTACCCCAGAGTCCTTAAAACCCAGGAGTGACCAGACTGGAAGAGCCACTTCCAGTTTGGTGATGGCTTGAGTCTGTTTTAGGGGGGTGTGTTCTACTGTCTGCTGTTCATGTTTGTAGTTCCACATGTTATATTTATGTTAGTAAAAGAAAATATGATGTAGGTAGGGTGAGTGACCGCACTTGATGGTGTCTGCAGCCCTTTTGGTCTCTGTCCCAGGAGATGAATTCCAGCTTTGAGGGGAACATGTCTCAGGCTTCCAGTTCATCCAGGTCACACAAATGAGATGCACTGGAATGCGCTTTCAGAAGCACAAGAGCCAGTGGCTTCACCACACAACAGCAGCACACATTAAACATGTATACTGTTTGTATATTTTTGTCTTTCCTACAAGACCTCTTTTCCTTGACTGTAGCTTCTGCGGCTGGTGGGATTCTGAGGAGGATACATAGCATTTCATTGTGAATAACCCAAAGGGGCAGTGTATGGTTATATGCTGAGAGGAGCTATCAGATGTGTTCTTGTCACAGTTTTGTGGATGCTTGTATCATGTCATAAACTGTGTCTTCACCTGTTCTCAATGTACCATACCAAATTTCCAAGTAATGAAGCCCTCTGTTGGTGGGGTGGTTGAAAGATGTTTGGGGGATGTTATTTATTTCTTCATCATTTGCTCGTTCATTATCAATAACCACATACCCAGTACAGGGGTGTGATGACCCACAGCCTGTCCCAGAAGCATAGGGCATGAATCAGCACACACACACACAAACAGGAAAATTCAAAGCCACCAGTTCACCTGGAATACACATCTTTGGACCATGGGAGGACACTGTAGTGCCTGGAGGAAACTGGCCCAACATGTTTAGAAGCTCCAAAGTTCACAGAGACTGAGATGGATTCAAACCCACATCTAAAGGAGCTACAAGGCACCAGCAGTAGAGAGTTTTAATTTAATTTCTAAAATAGCCTGAATTAGCAGTTGTGGAGATCCATTAGTCACAGGAAAACGTCAGCAGCCGTAAGGGCCATTTGCTGCTGAAGCAGAACAGTCCAGAGCTGGGGAGCAACCTCAGCCAGCGCATCCTCCCCCTGCTGTCCAGGCAGAACTCTCGCTTGCACTTATGCCACTACCACGAAGGCTCTTATGCCGGATTAGTGCTCGTTCTGTCAGGCCTGCGGCCGGCTTCCCTAAATCCCAGAGATCAGGCGGATGAGCTGAGCTGCGCATTCCAACCATGCCCGAGCAGACAATGCTCCGTGCTCTAGCAGCCCTGCTGTCTCTCCCTTTAATTTGACCCCATCCGACCTGACCTGCTCCTCTTAACCAGCTCAAGTTAGAACACAGTCCCAAAACTGAGGGTGGCTCCAGTTACTTGCTTTACTCTTTCCCTACTTTGTCTTTGTGTGTGAGTGAGATACAGCAGGCCTGTGCGTGCATGTGTGCATGGAGAAAAGTTCTAATAGGGTGTGCCCTATTATTATTCTCCATTTTGATGCTGTTTCCACTCGGAAAGAACAATGTAAGAACGTTGTGCCTGTAGATGTTAAGAACATACAGGCAGCTCACTGATCCTGTGACTAAACATACTTCATGCAAGTGACTCTTGTTCTTCTGATTTATACACCTTATTATTAATATCCACTATTGCATAACTGCTGTGCTGCGTTTTGCCGCTGACAGAGCAATGGCGTTTGTTTGCTCCTGGTATCGTACATCTTCCAGCAGCAGGATGATGGCAGAAGCAGATGACAGGCCACACGCCTGGTCCTGTTCCTCATTAAACATGACAAGAGATGCTGTGTTTTTTACCATTTTTTTTTACCGTATGTTAAAGATTGTGTTTTGCTCTCCTTTTATGTAAGCTCTCACCTCCACAACTGGAATGGTGCAGCTCCTTTGCCAGCCCTGTGAAGAACCCCATTAAACCTTGCATTCTCCCATGAAGCACTCTTCTTTTTGACCTACTTTGTGCTCCTGTGACTCATTCCAGCACCACGTTCTGCTGATGTTTGTTCTGAACAAACTTTATTTTAAAAAGGGAAAATCCACAAGTCCTGAATAATGCATCGGAAGCTAATAATAGGCCACATGTGAGCACTAAGCTCGCCAGGTGACTCGAAAGCCTGCCTGAATGCAACAATGAGGCGGCGAGAACCACTCAGCCCTGCATGGGTGGAGTCTGTGTCGGCAGACTGAAATGTGTATCCATGGCATCAATGTCTTAGTCAGCATCCTTTTTTGCCATGTTACCCACAGTTCATCATCTGCATTCATCTTAATTCTATCCTTTATGACCACAAGTAATGCTTTTGTGAGTGACAGTATTATTAATATTATTGTTTTCTATTTAGCTGACTACTGTATCCGAGGGGAAGGAAATCCCACAACTGAGGTCATCTAGGATCTGTAGTTGACAGTGAAAGGTTTGAAAAATCATGATATCCTCAGGAAGGATCAGTCTTGTGTACTGGATGAGTGACAGATGCTGATGAAGTGGGTGGGGCCCTGTAATACAGGACCACCCCCCCTCGCTTTGAGAACAGTCTCAGTGGGAAGGCCTTGGCATATTACAGACTCCATCTGAGTGTGCTCAATGAGATCTCTGAAGGATTAAAGGGGGGGTAATTAAACAGGAGATGTTAAAAGCAATGTAGCTTTTGTGCCTGCTGCCGGGCAGCGGCGCTTTTGATGGCTTAGAAGGCTGTGGGGTTTGTGGTTTCTGCTCTCACCCCCTCTGATGTGGCTACTGTTTAAAGGGTCAGCTGGCTTCCTTCTCAGAGCTGCCGGATGCTGCATATCTGCCGAAACGCCACAGTGTTTCGCCTTGCTGGTTTGGGGTCCCTTTAAGAAAATGGTCTGTAATCACTGCTTCTAATCACAAAGTGGATTTTGTTTGATTTAGATGAGTGGAAAATGAAACTGCATTTCCAACTGACCATCTCATTGACCAGACCAGAATTGGGAACTGAAGGGGGGTGACTGGGGTGCTATGACTTTCAGCAGACCCCTTCCTGGGATACTGTGGCACTATCAGAGAGCACCTCCTTTTGACATTTTACAAGATCAGAATGAAATGAGCCTCAAGACTAATGCTGTTTGTCACCGTTGCTCTCTTTATTTTGGCTTTCGGTCGTTTCCTGGCCAACAACCAATTTCTGGAAGCTGCCTGAGCAGAACAGGGTGGGGAAGTCGTCAGTGCTTTTTGTACCATAGTACAGCTCAGCTCTATTGTTTTTGTGCTGAGATGGAGATGCCAGTGCAGTGTTGAGGGAGACAGTTCTGAACTGTATTTTTTTTTTAAAATAAATAAATAAATAACTGCTCAGTCCCACGCAGCCCTGTCTTCGCCAACGGGCAGGTTTATTGGACCAGTTTGTTCCAGTGAATTGCATTAGATATGATCAATCACATGTTTTCTATACTGCTGTTTCACGTGACTCCTAAACACACTGCCTGTACATATAAACATGCAGTAGCTGTGTTGAGGATCAGTGGGGGCAGAAATTTGACATATAGTCTAATTAAATTTCTGCCTTAGAGTTAAATAAACGGTAGGAACATATAGTGTCATATTTATTGTGCTTATGTTGTACAAGGAATTTGCCTAGTAATAATGACATACAGAGCTCAGATCCCTCTGTTCTGCTTTATTTGGGTTCATGACAATTTTTATTTATTTATTTTTTTGCTGATTTAATGTTCCCTTGGGGTGCAGAGGAGGGGTGTAATTTTCCAGGACACTAAACATTGAATAGCTTTTATACTGAGAGAGGCCTAAATTAGTTCAGTTTGGGAAATAATGATTTTAATCAAGTGTTCATGCAGAAGGAGACCCTGCGCATCTGCCTTACAGGACCAGTTGGTGAGCAGCCTTTCTTTTCACTTCTGTTGAAGATCTCATATTGAGCACCAGGTGGCGCACAACCACAGATGAACAGCGTCCATCAGCTTTAATTCTTCAGATCGCTTCTAATTTTTTTTAGAAATTGTTTTGTTGTGTTTGCTAGGTTAAAAGAATACCTGTAGAAAGAGAACATGTTTTGGTCTGCAACTGGTAGACAAGAATGTCATTTAAATTTTATACATCAAGCACAGTAATGTTTGCAGAAGCTGAAATGTCTTCAGACTTCAGGACCTTTGTGGTACTTGGAGGGACAATGCAGGAATGTCTAAAATAAGACATTTCTCACAGTTTCTTGTTCTTACATGCACCCTTATTTCCTTGTGTGCCTCTGAGTCTGTGCCTTGGGGTTGTATAACCCATTCTGTCGCTTGGACTGTCAGCTGGCCATAGTAAGCAGTCATTCCGAAGTCAGAGAAGGTGGAAAATCCAGATCCTTTCTGTGCCCAGCTGCTTGAACAACACATATTGGCCTGATGTGAGACCGTGGCCCGGTCGTGAAGATTAAGCTCGCTGCAGTGTTCCCCTGTTCCACAATCCTCTGCATGCAGCAGGACACCAAGCGCAGCCTGCATACCATTGCAGTATCCCTGCTGCGTCTCCAGAGTCACCCTCCCAGCATGCAGTGCGCTGACTGCGGGCTGTACCTAGTCAGCACCACTAAGGTATCGCAGGCTGTTCCTGTCTGGAAACATTCTATATTACCCTTCAGAGGGGCTGCCTGTACCAGGCGAGATGGTCGGGTTAAGCTGAACATGGGTTCAAGGCAACGTGACAGGGAGTATTTTTTGACATTGTTCGTTTACTGTAAAACTCTTCAGCATAAACTCCAGAGCCCCCTGACACTGTTCAGGATTGAACGGTTATTGATAATCAATGGATGAACTAATAGTACCAGTGGAAAATCTGAGTACACCTTCTGGAAACATTTTTTTTTCCCCCCATAATATACATTATGTAATACATACAGTTCTGGTCATCCAGGTCATTAGTTTGAGTTGTCCTTTGCTTTTCTTCCTGGATAGATAGTTTTTATACCACTTTGAGGTGTGTTTCAGATTATCTTGTTGAAGAATGGACAGTCCAACCAACCATAATCCTGATGGGATGGCTTGCCTCTGACATTTGCCACTATAGCCATGCTTGTAGTGATTACCATGGATTTGCTGGTAAAGATCTCCAGCTGTGTCAGCAGCAGCCCAAAACCATCACACTGCCATCACCGTGCTGGACAGCCACAGTTCACTCCCTCTCTACATCTTACAAAGACTCACCAGAAGGAACTGATTAGTTCACATTTTGAGTCTTTCATCTATACGACCAACTACCACTCCTCAAATATCCTGTTTCTTTTACTTATTTATTTATGCATTTTTGGAAGTCTGGTTTCAAGAAAACTTTTTACTGATGCTGTATGGATGCTCATGCTGAGAAGTTTATTGATCTGCTCTGCAGTACAAACGCGCTATTATACGTGGTTATTCTTTTAATATTATTTAATACACAATATTATTGAAGGAAAAGCTGGAAAGCAGATGCGTTCACTGATGTGATATCCCAGAACATCTTGTACAGGGCGGTCTACATTTGGCTTGAGAAATTGTCCTCATTACACTCTTTCTGAAAGTATCACATTTACACCCGTTCAGCACCATTTGGGCAATCAATGGACCAGTACAGAGTGGTACCGGGTTTAAATATCTCCTCACTTTCAAACCTTTCCCTTATATTGTTACCAAAAGAGCACAAATCACTACAGGTGACTGTGTTTGTCTTCCCAGGAAGTTTGTCACATACTTATTAACACTTGATGGGGTTTTTCTGATTGACTGTTAAGGCATTTTAATGTTAAAGTGCTATCCAGGTATTGGATAGCACATTATTGTGATTTTTGCTTTGTTGGTATTCAGGTACGGCATTGACTGCGCATCCTGCCCTAAACAAATAAGAAGCTCTGACGTTGCACAGTAGATAAATGGATAACATCCCAGCCAGGATACAAGCGAGATGCTGCAAGCTTTTTTGTAGGTGGATTACGTAAGTCTAGCAAAGGCGCTCACAGGCATGCTAATGAAGGATGGAGGTGCTCCAACAGCAGGCCAAGGCCTCCCAACTGGATCTGTCCAGCACAAATGCTGAATGCAGTCCCCTGGGGATGATGTCATCAGCACTCTGTGAATTTCTATGGTCCCTCTGAACGCACGCTAATGAGAAGATGTAGGTCCTCATACGTGCAGACGTGGCAATTCACCAGGATGTTTCTCCATACTTTTTCCTCGCTATCTTTCTGTATCCCCACCTGTCCACTCATCCATCAGTTTCTCTATAAGATTTACAGCGAGGTCTCACATGTGAGAACTGCCAACAAAGCGACATGCTTTAGGATGAAAGAACATCCCTGCATTGGTAACTCTCACACCAAGGTATTCAGAGAAGCCTGGCAGGCTCCCACAAACATGCTTGTCCAGGTTAACCAGGTCAGAGGTATTTAGGATCTGCGGAAATGATCAGACAAAGAAGGGATGAGTCTGCAGTTTGTCCAAACCACAAAACAGAGTACCTTTGAAGAGAGTTTGACGTGAGTCAGTACTCAGCAGTACACATTACCAGTGCTTTTATGGTGTACTCTTTTGAGAACTGGGACTTTTTTTCTGTGCTGACACTTTTCATAATCACAAGGGGCTCTTTTCTACCCCCTGTTAACCATCTCTGGCTGAGATGCTCTCCCAAGAAAACCCTGCTGTAGTACTGGGCCATTATTCATAACCGCCTCATAGCTACACTTCATTACCTAGAGTCTACTAAGTTTCACCACAAGTAAGGTCACAGGCTGCTTTCCTATAGTTCATTCAAAATCAGTTTTCCCTTTATTAAACAAATATACATTGTGAACATCTCCTAAACATTCATCAGCAAAATCTCCTAGTGTTTTATCCACTGCAGAAATTTAAAATTTTATCTTCAATAGTTGGTTGCTGCTGACTGTTAAGAATGCCAACATGTCAGTTAACACTGCCTTTGTGCTAAACCTAACGGAAAGTGCAATCAAATACAACTTCATTTTAAATGTTTTTTTTTTTTTTTTTTTTTACATATAAAGGGTCAAACCTCGGAATTGAAGGTTAGAAACACTAGATTTGTGAAATTACTATGCAGTGCTGGTCTTTGAGATTGGTCGTCCTTTTAATGCTGCTGTTGTTATTCAGTTGTTTAATGGTGCCAAACCATTAAACCTTTATTGTGTGTGTTTGTATTGTTCCACTAAACAGCTAAAAGTATTCAAAAAATAAGTAGAAACTGGCAGCAAGCTGTATCACTGTTGCAATTTGAGACAAAATGGACATGAAGTTACTCCGTAATGTCCTCTTTGTTGTCAGAAGGCTTGTTTGAAAACTGTAACACGAGCATTGTTTGATATTGTCACACAGACACAGGCTTTTATTAGGACTTTCAAGGATGGCTGTTTTCCGAGTGAGCTGGTTTAATCTTAGACTGAGAATCTCAGTCTTAATTCTGCTTTTGTTTCTTTCTTCCAAACACTTGGAATTGTGTTTAATACTTTGCGTAGCATCATTTAGGGAAAGTGTGTGACATTTCTCAGCCGTGGTGTCCGACCAACCAGTGACCAACTGGCTATTTATGTGAAGGCCGTTGAGGGCACGGGGCGGGCAGCGGAGGGATAAAGGATATTCCCACACCTATTCTTAGCCTCTGATATGTGTGTCCCTCATGAACTGCACCCACATCTCGGTCATGTGCTGTGGAAACCTGAGATGTGGATGTTGTGCTGCTGTGGGAAAGGTGGGCAGGAGGTGGACCTGCTGCACTCACCCTTTTGGCCTCTGTCTCGTAAATTATGGTCGGCAGATAATAAATATGCCACAAAACACTGTTTCAGGTGTTTGGCTTCTATACTGTTTGTAGCCAGTTTTTTTTTTAAATCAAATGTTGAAGTGATAACTGGAAGCTTCTGATTTTATTTGGCATTTTATTATAGCGCCTCTGTGTGTATTAGTGGAAAAGTTATTACTCGTTGAATTTAATGGAATGTACCGTTTTAGTAGTGTCCATAGTTAAAAATAAAAAAAAGTGAAGCGTAAGGCTGCATTGTTTAATATCGACATAAAAGTGCAAATCTGCTCCTGGAAGATGTCTTTTTTTACACGGTTTTGAAGGCAGAAATTGGTTTAAATGAAAGACTGAGTTTGGGCGTCTATTTGCGGAAATCGGCCCGAAGCTGCAGCTTGGAGCTGTTTGCTGTTAACGGGAGGCGGAACCGCGATCCGGGCATCCGGAGCCGCTCCGGGGGGGTCAGTCCGGGAGGAGGAGGAAGCACGTGGCCGCTTTCAGCAGAGCGAGAGGCGTTCGGACCGGATTCACGGAGCGCTGCGATCCCCTCCGTCTGGAAAAGGAAAAACGAGGAGGAGGGAGGAGGTCATCAGTCTGGCTTCCAGAAGCTCCTCCGTCCACAAGAAGAGGAGGGGAGCAGGAAGATCCGTGTGGAGTCCCGCAGATCCGCCGTGTTCTCGCTGCTCCGCGCTGGATCTCCTGAGCCGCCTTCTATCCGCAGGAATGCGCTTCAAGAGGAACGGCTCGTACACCCTCAGCCGGTGAGCGACGGGGGGAGAGCCGCCGGGCTGCGGGACAACAGGGGCTCCCGCCCGGTCCGCCGCACCCGGCCCTGTGTTCAGCGCTCCGTCGCAGGGGTTTCTGTAATTCTGTAGCTGTTGGCTTTTGTTTAGTTCTCTATCGCACATCCCACCCCCCCCATCTCGCAGGTGTTTGGCTCACTGCTCCACTGCAAGGCTTTTTGGTTCCCAGATTCTGTTTGATGCTCAATTGGTGACGTTTACATTCAGATTAATTCATTTTTTAGACGCGTTCCTCCAAAACAATGTACTTCATGACTGTATTTCTCCGACAGACGCGATTGTCGAAGCGCTCACACTTGGTGCCACCGGTTTCTCGGCATGTATGGTACCTGTAATTGTGTACAGAACCGATAGGGAGGTAATTTTTGAAAAATTCTACCCAAACTACAGCCACACTGGGTCACAGCGAAACAAAAACAGCATCATAGAGCAATAACGGGCACAGCAAATACAGTACAGAACTTCCAAAGCTGAACGTCGCATTGTCCAAGTCCACCTGTCCGGGTGTGTATAGTTCCCATAAGCTGTTATATAGGTCAAATAATAACTTAATTTGGCAAAAGAGAATTAAGCATGAAAGTCATTCATACCGAGGAAAGTTTGAAAATGGGCCACAGCATTAAAATGCTATTAATTTTGAGGCTGAGAAATAATACTTAACACTGTATAAGACTTCAGTGCAATGCTGAACAGACACCCTTTAAATATTTAGATAATATCTAATATTTAAAGTTTTAGTCCTCCTATCTAATAGTTTCCAGTTAAATTTATCACTATTTTATTGTACAACAGTGTTAACCCCTGTCATACAGTCTGTCATATTGCCAGCTAGAACTGGAACACGTCTATGCAGCAGAAAAATAGAAAAAAGGAGAGAGGTAAAGATGTTTTTTTTCCCAAATGAAAGAAAATGTGGTGATGTTTTAGGGAGCTCTTAGGATTTCTGGAGAAAAGTGAGTCCAAAAGATGTTTTCAGAGTTGTTTTGGATGTCAAGAGGGATTCAGCAGCTCTGAGAGACCGAGAGAGCTCATTCCACCACCTTTGGAGTTAGAACTGAGAACCTTCTGGCTTGTGATTTTGGGCATTTTGTGAATTGGACCACCAGGGGGCCAAGGGTGGAGGAGCCTAGCAGTTTAGCTGGGGTATGAAGAGCTATCAGGTTCTGCAGGTATTGGGGAGCAGATCCATTAATGGTTCTGTAAGCACTAACCCGAATCTTAAACATTTAGTTTCTCTGTAAACTAGGTTTTGCTTTGTGCTACTTCAGTAAGGATTTGTTCTGTTTTGGTTGGCACCAAGTGGTTGTTCTTTCTGTGTTCACCTTCAACCCAGTTTTCTACTGTTCTCACTGCCATCCGGTTTCTCACCAGCGGGCCATTTGTTTTAATTATTTATTTTTAATTGATGTGGACTTTGCAGTGTGCAGAGCATTTCACCTGGCTCGGTTTGTGTACAAAATCACGTAGCTTGTAGGGGTCCAACACAGGATTCTCTGCTGTGAACACAAACAAAACATTTTGAGATTTAGGGATCTGTGGTAAAGTGAATTTATTACACATAATTTATAGTGCCTATCAACTCAGTCTTTTTAAATCCAGTACATGTCCAGAATTGTGCCCATGTGTCAGGAATTAGTACACCATTCTATATTGAATTTACACAAGTGCAGCAACACATTAGACAGGAATGAAGTGCTTTCATAAATATAAACTGGACAGAAACTAAAACTTTATTCACATAGAATCATGGTTGATGGGGTTCGACTCTCACCTTCAGTTTCATATCCCAAACACCCTTTTTTTTTAAAAATCTCATAAGACCTCAGTCAAGCTGAGACCAACTACTTTAAAACTCAGTCTAATACGCAGCACCTTACCTTCATCCCCGAAAGCTCAGCACACTTTTTACCTTCAGGTCAGCTCCAGCATTTATAACAACTTTGACCTTCGTGCTGTGATCATGTCATCTTAACCTTCAGGTTTTATCAGCAATTTTCCCTGCTTGACAGGCCTGTTAATTACGGTGGTCGAAATGGGGGCTTCGTCTTGCGTCAGGCGTCCACTTGATTAATAAAGAATGAGTTATCAGGGCCCTGCAGGTCCCGGTGAGAAGTTAACACTCATTAAAGACTGCTGAGATAGTGCTGATAATGCAGGGCTGGCACACTGTTAATACAGTGTATTACAGTATGTATTTGTGTAGCAGGGGCGCTGGTGACTCAAGGTTCCTGGATTGTTTGTTGGGATCTGGGTCTGAAGTTTGCATGTTCTCCCAGTGTTCTTGTGGGTTTCCTCCAGGTGTTCTGACTTCCTCCCTCAGCTCAAAGATGTGTTTCTGGTCTGTGTGTGTGTCTGTGTGTGTGTGAGAGAGAAAGAAAGAGAGCACTATGTGATGAATTGGTGTCTTGTCCACAGTGTTCCCTACCTTACCCCATATGCTTCTGGGATAGACTGTAGAGACATGACCCTCTACCAAACAAGCAGTTATTGATCATGGATGGACATTATGCTTCTCAAAGTACAAACAAGCTGCTATTATTAATTTTTCCTGATTTTTTAAAAAGGCCTCTTGACAGTTGCTGTTTGCAGTTGTTCAGGGTGGTTCAGAAAGAATTGAACATTTTCCTAAATGTATTACTCAGTAACTAAGTATCATATGAACGTGTAGTCTAAACCAATTTCTGTGATCGACCCTGGCTGCAGCGTGACTTCATCCGTCCTGACTTAGCTGCGCCATCCGACTGTTACCGCAGCATAGTGAGAAATCCTTGCTAACTTTGGACGTGGGTCTGTGTGTTAAGGTCACATGTCAAAGCACCGTGCTGCATCAGGGGTGCTGAGGGACGCTGTGTCTTCCGCAGCCGAGGTCTGGCCGTTCACTGTCACAGGGGTTGTGTCACAGCTGCTGTGCTCAGCTTTGAGTAGCTCGCTCCCTCTTCTGCGAATTGTTGTTAATGTTGTCGTCACTGAAGCTCACAAGGTTAGTTGTTTGTATCTGTCACCTTCTGTTTGTCCTGCACCTTTGTTTGTTCTGAGTGTATAGTTGTAATTTGGTGTTTTTGCAAAGTTTTTTCCTATCGGTTTTGTGAGCACCAATGAAAGAGGCTAGCAGGCAAGAAGAGCGACAGAACATTTGCAAACAAAAAAAAAACATTTGGTCATTGCGTAGAGACAAGAACTGCTTTAAAAGTGTTTTATTTCCCCTCTTGTTTGCTCTTTGCTGCAGCACGTACAGTCTTACAGTCAGCAGTTTATTTACGTAAGTACTTTTGCTAACCTAATCTTCCCGCCTTGGAGAGAGAGAGGGAGAGAGGGATAGGGCCAGGAGAGAGGGAGCCAGAGCACAGCCCATAGGTGGACAGTTGGCGTGATGTCACGTCAGCGTGCCACCCCCTTCAGAGCGCATGCTGCTGCCGGTGCAGGTGTCAGCTCTGCTGACTGTGCTTCTCGAACCGGTGAAGTGAGGGTTGCTGCTGAACCGGAGATCTGTCCCTCCTACATGCGTGCCCCACTCCTCCTCTGGAGGTGAGCAGACGATCGAGGACCTGGGGACAGGCGAAGAAGTCGTGTCACTGCCCACCTGCGCTGGGGTCTGCATGGGGGTGTTGGTGTGTTGTGACTGCTTCTTCTACAGGTACACACTCGCTTCCTTACCTCCTCCTTTCTGCCTGTTCACTATCTACACTTTTTGGTCTTACTCTGAGTTACTGAGTTACTGTTTTTAGATGCTAGGGAACAGTTTTCCAATGGACCGCGTTTGCTGTCAGTGGTATCACAGCCCGGTGGTCCAGTAGCACGTGGCTGGGTGCCAGGACTGAATCGCTGCGCTGCTTTGTTGATGTGATGTGATGTGACGCACTAAACCTCATCTTCATCTGTTTCACCCGGGACATACTGACTCCTTGCTGCTCTGGAGGGATACCTACGAAATGTCCAGTGGTGAACAATATGCTCCATGCCTCACCGTAGTCAAACACTGCTGCAAAGTGCGCGTGTGTATGGGTGTGTGTGCTCACAGACGGCCTCTGCTTATTCTGCCACATGGAAATAAAGGCATTTTTAAAATGTGTTTTTGGATTATAAATCACTGCAGTGCAACGACTTTTTTTTCCCCCTTCTCCCCTTTCAGCTCAGCATACACACTCATTCCCATTTGCTCCTCGCATTTGTTTTCTCGTACAGCCAGTTATAGGAACTTGGTGCAGCCTAGATGTTTTTGGGGTGTGTGTGTATTTGCCAGGCTGCAACCCACAGCTGCATTGGATTACAGCATCAGAACTGTACTGCTTGCCCTGCTGACACCCCTTCCCACCTCTGTAACGTGACCAACAGGCAGTTTGTTTGCGCCTATTCACCAAGTCCGGAACTTGGAAGTGAGGGGGTGCTATTTTCCCATCACCCCCCCCCCCCCCCCCCCCCCCCCCCCCCCCCCAAGTCCTGATAAATGTTAGCTGTCCCAGCTGGACAAAAGGTGGTGCTGGCAGCTGGCGTCCTTTTCCTCCTGCATACTGAGATTGTTGTCGGTCTACCTGGAGACGAGACGCAGCGTTTGGACTGAATCTCCCCACACCCTACCAACACCAGCCCCCTAAAATACAGCCCCCCCCCCCCCCCCCCCCCCCCC
>UFQX01000084.1:925024-946973 GCA_900497675.1 Arapaima gigas
TTTTTTTTTTTTTTTTTTTTTTTGTTTTTTTTTTTTTTTTTTTTTTTTTTTTTTTTGTTTTTTTTAAGCCCAGTGTGGACACAGCTTTTGCCAGCTGGTCAAGAGTTTGTTAGACAACAGGTTGCAGGTTGGATGAGTCGTGTCACAGCCAGGAGTCCCTGGAGTCCCCAGGGCTAGAGCTGAAGAATGCAGTTTAACTGCTTGGTGTCTCATTCTGTTTTGGGCATTCTGCATGTTTGCAGGTTTTTCCTTCAAACTTCTTATTGAGTTAATTAGTTCCATCCATCATTTTAGTACTTGAATTCTTTTTTGCCGATCTTGAGATGGGTGCCATATAGATTTGATCTGCCATTGCCTGTTGGAAAACCAATTCTTGGCCTCTAGGTAATCTTGACTAAGCAGGGATACGGGTTTCCAGCCATTTAGCACCACTTTCTCACTTCCTTTTGTGGCCATGTGTCTTCACTGAGCCATCTCGGCAGACTGGATGTAATGGTTTGGTTTTGAACTGGATTAAACAGAACACCTTCTCCATGACCAGATGGGCTACTCAGCTACTGGTTGGGGCTCAGCCTCAGATTTCCTATATCATGTTTTGGAGCAGATGAGCAGTAATTTGTTTGCAATGGACCTCTTGTGGACGCCAGCCACTGTAAGCACCCAGCATGGGATATGTTTTGTTCATTTCCAGTAGCAGACCAATGTTGCCTTCTACCTTGTCAGAGCTGTTTACTCACACTATTAAACTTTGTGCCTTTAGATACATAAAACTTCATTATCACTTATTTTTATTCATTTAGCTGATGCTTTTTTCAAAGCAACTGAGTGTTAAGCTGCCTTCTGATGTACACAGTAAAATATATCATTTTTCTGGAATTTTTCAGGCAAAATACATTACATTCTACAGCAGGATGTGGGATTTGAACCTGCAACCTCTGAATCCAAAGGCTCTAGTCACTATGCCTCCAGCTGCTCCATAATGTCATTGTGAGGGTTAACATCTGGTTCATACCAACAAGCTGGCTCTGCCTTTTCCTGAGGCAAATGCCTTCCCCAAAAAGTTTCTCCATAAATAGAAATATATTTAGTCATGTTTATTATTCTTTTCTTGCTGGGGATGGACTTCTGTGCAGGCATGCAGAATATTAGCCGTTTTGGGCCATTTCACCATCCCTTTTTCAGATAAGCACTCTGGTGTGTGTCTGCTCAGCCACCCCTCTTTCAGGAGACCCACCAGCTGCCCAGCTGGGTGTGTTTAGAAGGCTTCTACTCTCAAATTTAGTTCTACCGATTTTTTTATCCAAAAGCAATTTAGTGTGTTTTCTACCTTTATTGCTGGGTATTTCACTTGAGCTAAAGCATCAAGCTTTAGGGTATGTTCTGGAACTTAAACCAACACCCTTCAGTTTTTCCCTCAACTACTGTGCTACATTCTGTGATGGGTGCCAGTTTTCATGATTTCCAGGATGGAGGGTGTGCTAAATGCAGTCTGAGATGGGGTACGGTAAAGCACAGTAGAAGTGGCCCCTCTTCTAGCATAGCTGAGTAATTACCTTGAGTACTACAGTGCAAGTTTGGCTGCCACAGTGCACCATTTATTTCAATTATCTGATGTGAGTCAAGGAACAGTGAAGTTTTCTGAAGGTGGGCAAATAAGACAGTCCTCAGCAATGCACTGTCTGGCTGTCTCTCAAAGTCCAAATTGCATTTACTGGACGAGACCTTGCATTAGATTTATTTGGAAAAAGGAGGTGGTGTTGTACTGGAGGTGGCACAACAGGTAGTGCAGGTGCCTCACGGGTCCTTTACTGCGGATTCTGCTTGGTCTCTGCAAAGTTTTACATATTTTTACCTGTGTCCACATAGGATTCTTCCCAGAATCCAAACACTTGCAATTCAGGTCAAATGATGACTCTAAATTTTTTATGAGTGTGTGATTGTCCTGCAATGGACTGTCATCCCATTTACTGTGTACTCTATCTCAAGCCCTATGCTGCCAGGTTATGTTCTGTACAACCACAACCTCGCTTTGCAAAAGTGCTTATTGATAATGGAAGGGTAGTTGGAGGTTATTGTATTTGTGATTGGTACAGGTGGTTTCAGCGGTATTTGTGTGTGTGTGTGTGTGTGTGTGTGTGTGTGTGTGTGTGTGTGTGTGTGTGTGTGTGTGTGTGTGAGGGAGTTTAGAACTGACAGATTGAAAGCAACAGGTTTCCAAGTTACAGTTGAAGAGGCTATTCCCTTGAGAATAAGAGTGCAAATGAACTGGAGAAAAAAGAAAAATGGGACAAAGCAAATCCTCCATCCTGCTGGTGCTCCTCCTCATGGAGGGACCCACAGTGTTCACCCACACCCTCTTCTATCTATTAATTTGACCTTTTTGCCCTCTTCCCTCTTCCTTCTCTTTCAGTCACATGGCCAAAGTTTTCTGCTTTTCCACCCCATTGAGAGAACATCTGTCATGTTGTGGGGAGATGCCATCTTGAGCTGCAGGCCATCAAGGCTCCAGGGTGTGGTGGTTGTTATCCCTTCCTGTGCAAGGAACCTATCTTACAGCCCTGTTAGTCGACATTTTCCTTTCATTCACCTTGTAAGGACAAATGTGGTCATAATGTGGTAACAGTGGTTATGGTGCATCTTCTCCATGTGGGTGACTCTACATTTTCCACCGTGGGCAAAGCAGACGTAAGAAGTACCGTAACTTTTTGTTCTGGTACTTTTATGCAGTGGAATAATGATGAAATAAATTGGGTGGGATGGGAAATGTTGCTGTGCCA
Organism: Arapaima gigas; assembly: GCA_900497675.1. Classification (NCBI taxonomy): domain Eukaryota; kingdom Metazoa; phylum Chordata; class Actinopteri; order Osteoglossiformes; family Osteoglossidae; genus Arapaima; species Arapaima gigas. The sequence continues at coordinate 927,802 of UFQX01000084.1, forward strand.
TTACCAACATGCTCCATGAGGGTTCACATTTGCTCTCATTCATTCAGGTTTTTCAGTCATGTCCTCAGGGCTCATTGGTGTTTTGTTGTGTATGTTTGGTCTAAGGCTCCTATTTTGTGTTGTTACAAGTGAACAGGCGGCTGGGTTTTAACAGAAGCTTCTTCAGTTTAATTTTCTCAGGCTCTTTGTCTGGGGAAAAACTGAAAAAACTCATTTAGCGGACACATTTCTCTAAAATGGCTCACAATATTGATGTTATGCACTAAGCTGTTTAAAATTGTTTATTTTTGGGGTTTTTTTTTTTTTTTTTTTTTTTACTATATCAGTTTAGGGCAAGTGCCTTTATGAAAGATAACCACACTATAAGTGCGATTTGAATCCAGGTCCTTTGACTACAAGGAAATGCCTCTGAGTACTACACTACCTGCTGTCCCTGATACACATCCAGATTAAAACATTCATTCTTGTGTGAAGCTTAGTGAGATTTCACTACTTTGCTCAGAAAAGATTTTCTGATCTAGAGACTCAAACTGATTATTTAAAAACTTAAACTGGGGAATTGTGGAAAGAGAGGAGGACACCAGCACTGGTGGGGCCGCGTTCTCCCACCTCGAGTCGTCTTATGTCAGGTCTCAGATTGCATCGACTGCCTCACCGATTTTCCTGACGGTAACATTTGAAGGTGTTTCAGAGGAATTGTGGCGTGCAAGGGCCTCCGCCAGACCTTTTCCAAAGGGCACGTAAACACAGGAAAGCTGTTTGTATATCGGAAGGCGGCCAGGAGCGGAAATGGGGCTGTGAACGCCCACACAATGCAGGGCGCACTTTTCTCTCGTGCTTCTGGAGGAGCAGGAAATCGGGGAAAGTCTTAACTTCATTCGCTGCCCGTAGGAGCTATGTAAGCTTCAAGTTGGTATTGTTTTCGTTTGGTATCAGTGACTTTTCTATCATTCTGGTTTTCATTTTCATTTAAAATAGATAAATTGACATAGCAGGTGGAATAGTGTCTCAGCTGGTAGTACTGTTGTTTTACAATTCTCAGCCTATGGGTTTGGCTGTGGATTTGATTCCAGCCACACTCTGAGTTTGCATGTTTATTTATTGCTTCCTCCCACGGTCCAAAGACGTGTTTCAGGTGACTTGGTGATACTGAATTGGCCATAGAGTGTCTGTAATGCAGCCTGCCTCACACTTTATATTTTCAGGATAGGTTCTGGACCACCCTGACGCTAAGGTAGGCACGCGGCTATTGATGATGAATGGATGGTTCCTGAAGGTGGAATGGCCGACATATAAGTATCTCTAGTTCTTGGTCGATGATCAGAATCCCCTGAATGTGTAAACTGTCAGCCAGATCATCCAGGATGTGAGGGTTAGAAGTGAATGGCCCAGTTGTGCCCTTGGATATCTTCATCATAGGACATGTGAACAGTTTACAGCCATAGCAGCAGGTTCTGTGGAAGAAACATTGTCTTAAATGGCGCTTAGAGGTTAATCTGCACAAAGTTTATAATGTACTGTTATACGAGAAGATAAAGTGGTTTAGGAAATGTGTGATTAGAGGCTAATCTGTGTTCACTGTAAATGCGTGTTGTGTGTCCATTCGTCGTTCACCAAGCTATGTGTTTCAGTGGTTCTGTTGCAAAACACTCCTGCTACAATTCATTTGCCAGGACTGAGAAGCAGCACTCAAAGATTAAGAACTGACCTTCACTGTTTACACTGTACATACAAGGAGGTGACAGCGTCTTCCCGTGTGGCTCTCTCACGTCCTCCTCCTCTCCAGGAGCAGCCTCCGCCCTGCACACACATCTCCTCTGGGGGAAAAGACGTCCTAGAAAACAAGTTTTTTTGCCGGATTAATTCCTCAGTAAATTTGTGCGGCGATCATCTGCCAGTCACAAGAGCGTCCTCAGTGTGACACCTGGGATATACTGTAATTGGGGTTCTGTTTTCTCACCTCACAGACTAGTGTGAGTTATACTCTGGTGCAAAATATTTAATAATAAAAATACTTTTTAAAATCTGAATACAAAATAAATACATGATAAACTACTACTGAATGAAGTTGCATATCATTCTAAATGGATGCTGCAAGATCTGTTTTTAATCTATTTACAGGGAGCAGTTACAAATGCGTATGCATATGTGTTCTGGCAGGTCCATCCTGTCTATTGTGGTTCTACTGGGAAAACACTTGATAATTGCAAATTATACCGTGTGACTTTTTTTCCTCTTTCTCATTGAGTATTTGCATTTTTAGTGTATGCAAATTATACTCTGGAGTGACTTGTAAGCTATAAAGAACGGTAATCAGTATACATGGTCGGTATGCTGTAGCACATACTGTAACAGTAGAGAAATATGGAATATTCAACTACATAAAGGGACCATAAGTCACGAAGAACTAAACACTAGCATCTTTATAAAACAATATTGTGACATTTGGTTTGTGGAACAAAGACCCAAGAAATTGGGCTTGGTTTCAAGTTATTCTGGAGCTCATAGGTTGGGGAAGTTGTCAGGGAAAAGTGTTCTGGTGATTCTTATTTCAGGGGAAGTCCTCTTGCTGGGGCAGAATTGCCTTAAATGGGAGTCATGGCAACAAGGTGTTTGGTCGTAATTAGGTGTGTGTTAGGGTTTGTATGGTGTTCTGTAGGGGTATCCAGGTATGGGTGAGTCTGACATTCAATATATATAATGTGAAAAGTTCTTTGTGTGTATGTGTGGTTCTTGGAGTTGAGAGTCTTGGACGATGTGCAAGTGTTGTCTTCTCCGGATGCCACATATGCATTTCCATCCATCCAGCCGATCATGGAAACACAGGGGGTGAGGCAGAAGTACACCCAAGATGGAAAGCTGCTCCATTGGAAGGTAATCTCTCACACATATACACACAGACAAAACATTTCTTATTGTCCATGAAACCAGAGCACTGTGGAAAAAGTTCATTTTTAACACAAGGAAAACACGCAAACTACACACCGACTGAGCTGGGTTGAGCTTCTTTGGGAGAATCCGGTGGCCCTGCAGTGGTCTACCAACTCAGAACCAGACCCAGAGCAGGATCCATGAGTGCACGTTCACTCCAGCTGTGGATGCTACGTTGAAGAGGAGCACACTGGAGCTTTGTGTGAGCGCCAGAGGTGTGAACCCAACGCCCTGGCTTTTAACCAGGGCAGAGAGTTTTTGGGCCAGAGAAAGAGCCCCACTCAGCACATTTACCCCCACTCTGCTCATTCCTGTACCACCCTGCCATCCTCCAAGCCCCCCAGTCCCAACACCGTACCTGTGTGCCCTTGAAAAGGCAGTAGTGTTCTCCCCTAGCTGGTTTGCAGGTCTGCCCGCTACCGTGCCGCTCAGCTCACTTCCTGTGCAAACACAGGAAGCCACCATGAGAGAGAGCTTTCATTGTACCTCAGACTGCACCTCAACCATGGTGAACACTGTACGCCTCCCCAGCACTGACAGCGGTCGTCATCACCTGTGCAACCATGGCCACATTTTGTTTTAGCACTCTTTAACAGCGCTTCATGTTTAGCTGGACGAGTTTTTGTAATTTGTGTTATGACAGTTTTTTTCTAGAAAAAATGGGGGGAAAAACTGCAAAGAAACGGCACAGTGCAGAGAAACATATGAATTATTAACCTGAATTTTAATCCTGATGTTTAAAGCCTGCTGGTAGGTTATAGTTTGAGTCCTACCTTGTCCTGTTTTCATGCGGTAAAAATTACCCTGCCGCTAAATCAGATTCCCTTACTGTACAAACCTACCATGGTAAGTCACTTTGAAGAAACCTATCACCTAAATGAATAGCTATAATAAAGATGATAATGTATAATGAGAGATGTACAAAAAAAGAGACCAGAACAGGTTGTGTATCATGATAAGCCATACAGTAGTGGGTCTGAGTAAAGGACCCACCTGTTACCTGTCATTAGATGCAGTCTGTGTTGGTTTGAAAGGCCGTTTGGATCAACTGGCAGCTGTTGCTCGGCTTCGCTGCTCGACACAGCTGCACAATTCATCGCACAGTGCAGGACCTTCTGGCTGCACCCGTTTACACATTGGAAATCTTTTCAGTTGGGATGAAATCTCACATAAACAGCACAGTGTTATCTTGTGTGCTTGTGAACCACAGCCATGTAAAGGTGATGCACACCCAAAAGTAGGAGTTTAATTGATGTATCTTGTTAGCATTTATAAAGTGACTAGTAATTAGTTTATTATCATTTATTGCCTTACAGTTCATTTCTATGGATTTAAATTATTAAAATATGTTGTTACCCACTTCAGCAGAAACCACAAGGAGGATGTGAAGTGTGAGAAGATGAAATTCACTTCTTTGTCAGTTCCACTACCTTCCTGCTGGTGGTGTCTTTGTCCCATCAGCAACGCACCTGCCTGTGGAAAAAATGTTGTACATTTCTCCAAAGTGACTTACAATGTTTGGATTGTACACCAAGCTATTTACACTTTTATATATCAGAGTAACTTTTACTGTAGTAATTCAAGCTAATTTCCTTGCTAAATAGGAAGTGGGGTTGTAACATGTTTTGAGTTGAAGGCAATGACTTCACTACACAACCCATTGGTCTGCAGTAAACTGAACTCTGAGCTCCTTGGACACACCTTTGGTTGTGTGTGTGTGTGTGTGTGTGTTTAGAGGATTCTTTTCTAGCATGAGCTCAGATCTTCTAGCTACAGCCCTGGAAGTTCACAAAAAATATGAGCATTATTGTTTTTCTTAATTTTTCTGTTCCTTTTGATGTTGTCAGAAATAATTGTTTGTCGGTTTGCCTAAGGCTCTGTGGTTGTGGATAACTTTAGAGAAGCTGTCATGGTTCCAGGCAGCCAGCTGAGTCCCAGTAAACCAGCAAAGCGAGACCCAGTTGTACTTGCCTCAAGGAATATTTTGCAATCCACCACAGACCATTTCCAAATTTTAAATACTGTACTCCTTTTTTTGTCCCGTATACATAAACATGTCCTGCTTGTATCAGGGAACCAACAAAACTGAAATACTCAGATTTTGGGGTTTCTCAATGTGGATGTGGGTCGGGGGAGCTTTTGAGGTGAAGTGCCACACAAACAAGGCACAAACTCTGCTCATTTGAAGTCCACGTATTGGCCTCCGCTGGACGTATGCATCTGTCTGTTTGTCTGGTTGCCATCCTGCTGTTTGTTTAGCAGCAGACAGCCAGGGGAGCGCTTTGCGTGCCTCGACTCGCTTGCCGGCCCCATGCAGGAATTCGGCACAGGGAGGGGGTGCTCATCGGCGCCGTTGAGGTGGAGCTCATGCACAGGGCTGCAGCACAGAATCCAGCAGTGAAAAACATGGCTTGGAGAGCTTTGAGTGCCTTCAGGGTAACGAAATTGCACTTGTGACCAAGGAATGGCAGCTCAAAAGTCAAGAAAAGGCACCTGCTGTGTTAGCTTTGAGCAGGAACCTGAGTGGATGCTGTAAATATTAGTTGTGAATAATGAATTAATAGTAAAGTGAAAGTAAATAACTGACTAGACTCAAAGAACCAGATCTTCCACCTTTAGAGAATAAATACCTCGTACATAATCCAGTTATAAAACTTGCCGTCACTATTTGAGGACAAACATTATAAATTTCTCCTCAGTGGCAGCTGGTATAATTATTTATTCATTTATCCAGTGCTTTTCTCCAACGCACCTTAGCATTAGGTTTGTACGCTAACTTACTAGTAATGATTTACTGTTTCATTCAGAGTAAGTATCGTGTTCAAAGGTGCTCACAGAAAGAGTTGAATCAAACCTGCATCATCCTATTGCAAGGTCATGCCTGTAACAGCTATGCTGCCTGCTGTCTGCAATAAATTTTAGGATGTGAAGTTTTGCAGTGATGTGGGGATTTTGTCTGTTTACATGGAGATCTGATGCGTGGAAGTAGGAAGGCAGGTTCAGCAGGAGAGCCCGCTGTCCAGGGGTCTCTGAGGGGTTGTTCCAGACTACAGTTTAGGCCCCCCGAGCGCTGATGAAGTACGACTATGTGGGAGACTGTTTGTGCGGGTTAGTAGGGGAGCAGGTGCAACTGTGAGATCTCAGTTTGAGTCTCCCTGCTGTCTTCATACAGTCGCACGACACAGGAAATAATAATTCTATAAACCTTGCCGTATTCCCGTATCTTAATATTCTTTCTGGGAACAGTAGTTTTAGCAGTTGGCTTGCAGTCAAAGGACCAGGGTTTGAATCCCACCTCCTGCTGTATTTATTATCCTTGGTATCCAAGGTGCTTGACTTGATATGTGGGTAAAGGGGTAAATCACTGCAAGATTAGTATACAAACCTCACATTGTAAGCAAAAAATGTCCGGAAAGCAAATAAAATCTAAGTATGAAGTGCTTAAAAATCAAAACCAAATACGTTTGCTTATTTTTTTCTTTTCCTCTGAATGTATAGAGAATTCGAGGTACACCTGTGGAAAAACCCGCCGTTGAGAGCACATGTCCAGGTGGCGGCTGGCTCCTGGAATTGGGTTACAACAGCTCCACGCATTTCCAGTTATGCTTCTTTCACTAGTTGTTGCTGGTTAAAGTGGAAACTAATGGCTGTCGGTTTAACTCACATTTGATGTGGGGTCTCCTGTAATTTTTGGGGCAGTGAGGGTGGTCAGCAGGGTTTATGAGCCTCCTCTCTGCTGCTGCACGCTGTGAGGGGTGAAGGAGACCTGAGCAGCAGCAGTGCAGACAGTTGTCTTTTGGGGTGATGGTGGTCCTGGCTTCCTGGGCTCAGCTCCCTGGGGGAGATAGTGCTCTGTTGCCTCGAGTGCCTGGAACAGGTTCAGGTGTGCAGTTGCTATTTAGAAGAGGTGCGGCTTTGGTATCTAAGCCAAATTTATAAGTCGCATAATGAGACGTGGTCTGACATGTTCTGACATACATCATATTTCCACTTCATGCTACAAAACAATTAATGTTAAATTCATTTGAATTGAAACTATTTGCCACAGTTTATCTCCATGATAAAAATATTTCAGTATATCATTCATGTTTATGAGGAAGTCTTCAGTATATAATTTTGAGTTATTTAAATACTGAGTTTAAAACCTTGTGTGGGCAGCTGCCAGGCCTATTTAAATAAAAGTAGCACTAGGTTTATTATATTTTTTCCCTGTCATAATTGCCTGGCGCAGATTAAATGTTACACGGACAAATATAAAATTTGCATGTTGTGTGTTTACATTAGGTGGTTTAAAACAAAACCCAAGACACATGTATTGGTAAAAACAGCACTGAGAATCACATCCCTTTATGAAGAAGCTTGCTTTTTTTGAAACCACTTTATCAAACAGTTTTATTACCCTTAACATACATATTTTGAGGAAAGGCTTAAATAAAAAATTTTGTCCACTGACATTTGGGACATGCCTTTTTCTGCTTATTTGTCTCATGGCCCCACCTTCCCTAGTCAGTCATAGGCAGAAATTTGAGACTCATTGAGCTTGGTTATTTTATTCACCACCTTGCCTCCATGGTGATAGGCTGAAAGTTGAAGCCCCGCCTTTCCTGCATGGTGATAGGCTGAGAGAAGACGGGAGTTTGCAGGGAGCTGGAGGTTCTCCTGCAGAGCAGCAAGGAGACCTGAGACAGAGCTCCTTTCCTGCGCTGTGCTGTGAGGCCATGGTGGGAGATCATTACGCTCTGTCTGGAGACAGTCCTGCTCTTTTGACTCAGAGGAGCCCCAAAAGCACATTGAGTTGCAAAATGGTGCTTCAGGCTGTCGGGAAGGTACTCAGGTAAACACTCACTTTTTAAGTAATAGCAATATTTACCTTTTGATTGTGAGAGGTTCTAATGGATGTGGAGAGTCAGTGGAGCTCAGGATAGATGTGATCGATGGAGCTTGGGGTAGATTTTGTGGGAATCTGCAGCTCCGCAGGTATGAGCAGCACACTGTCCAAGTTGCAGGATTTGGCACAATATTTTTCTGTCATCATAATAATAGGTTTAATGTTTATTAAATAAAGGCACTTGGGAATAATGTGAGGAAAGGAAAAGAGTTACTGCAGCTGTCCAGGTATTTCGACATAATGTGACAGCTTCCACAGTGAAGCTTTGATTTCTGGTGAGCGTACAAAACCAGTCAGTCATCAAGTATTGGTCATTAAGTTTCAATAGTTATTGTTACTTGTTGACATGAATTTGAAGTTGTACAGAGAAACTGGATTTTTTTCCCCGTTTTTAAACTGCACAGAATGCAGGGATTTGGTGGATTTTATTGCTTTTACCAACATTTTTATTTTTAAAAATTTCTTGCATCATATTTGCAATTTGTCATTTTTTATGTGGTTCTTTATATTCATTTTGCTTTATTGCTCTTATTTATTTGGTTGTTTATTGAAAAACATTAGTTTGTTGACACTGTTAGACTTGTCAGAAGTAAAAGAAAATTGCAGTCTTAACATGAGTTTTCAAGAAAAACCTTTCCAGAGTTGAAACTACGTTTTTTTTTTTTCTCTTTCTCCCCCCTGTATCAGAGTTAGAACTACATATGGTAAACTGTATTTACCATTAAGTCATTGTTGGAATAACGTTGCAAAACTATTTGAGCCTAGAGGTGTCGCCCTGTGACCTTTGCCCATGGTCACTATTGTTAGATGTGTCCGCATTATAGTAAACTTTGTTTGAAAGTTTTCAAAATTTTTCACAGAACCCATGGTTTGTGGTAATTGGTGACTTGGACCCCAGTCTTACTGAATTTAGAAAGATTTGCATGTGGGAATTCCAAAATAAAGTTTGGCAAGTCATGACTCTGTTTGTTCATGATTCATTTAAAATGAAACTAAATGAGTTGTAACTTGAACTGATGTATGCAAACATTTCCCGGACTGTGGCCAGAGGCCCTCTGCAAGGAGATGGTTCATGACACTCTGCGAGCATGAAGAGGTGCTTAGGGTAACAATCGTAGAGATTGATGGAGAGTCCAGGTCAAATCCAAGTTCTTTGTTTGCTTCTCAGATGGCTGACGTTATATTTACCATGTCCTGGTGATTGTTGTTCTCACGGTCTCACACCCCCACCAGGAGGAAGTAGAAGTTGGCATCACTGTCTGTTTTGAACTTCCTCAACCCCCCCCCCCCCAGAAAAGAGATTTCTGATAGTTCCTCTATTTAAAATGTATTTAATATCAGGGATGGGAAGGTGATTTGTGCAAAATCTGCAAGCTGAATTTTTGCATTCTTCTATCCATAATGAATAATTTCTTGTTAAGTGCAGCTATTTGTACTCCAGAGCCTATCCTGGAAGTGTAGGGTGTGAGGCAGGGTGCACCCTGGACAGAACACTAGTTACACGCTCATTCACTCAAACACACAAAGAGCAAATTACTCACCAGTTCACCTGATCTTACATCATTGGACTGTGGGAGGAGACAAGAGCCAGCATGGCACCCTTAAATGTTAGCACATCAGAGGTTTATATACTGAACACCTGGAAACACAGAGATTGTTATTAGAAATATTTTCTCATACCTTGGGAAGTTAAGTGGACATTTCAACAGAGAGTAAAGATTTATAGGAATAGTCTTTGCTTTCTTGTGTAGGTAGTTTGAGAAATGTGTTTCTTAGAGCTCTACTAACAGGACAAACTAACTTAAGCCGTACACTGAGGAACAGCAGCTCCCTGAAGATGGTGAAAGACTGGCATCACCACATAGCTTTAGAACTCATGCCTTGGCTTTCTATCTTTGAGTGTTGTCTTTAAATTAATGAAATGCGTCTGCAAGGAGTTTGCTGCCCCTCTGCATGCCGGAGAAGGAATCTGTGGAAGCTGTCCGTCCCGTTTTTAGCTCCATAATTGCAGTCTTGGCTTTTCTGGGCCTGGCGTCTTTGGTCGGACTGTGGTTTTTCTCAGAAGGGCTCCTTCACGATCCCTTTAATAGCAGAGCTGGAGTGTGGGCTTGGGCTGACTCAAGATCTCCAACTTGGACTTGCTTACACCAAATGGCACCACACCGAAACTGTGCAATGTTTCCATTTATTTCACTTCTTCTATATTTATGGGTAATTGAAGCCGGGCTGAAACGGTGGCAAACTGTTAACTTCTGTAAACTGCATCAACGCAGTTGAGAAGCTTGTGAACAAATGTACTTTGTAAATTTTCTCTGACTAGAAATATGTTAACATTTGCTTAAACGTAGGGTAAATTTGCATCATTTTATGTTTTGCATTGCTGCAGTTGTTCTTTTGTCCCTTAGTTATATTTTTCAAGGATTAGTCAGCATGTGGGATTCTTTAAATAGCTAAGGCTGTAAAAAGGATGGGTAATGCCTCCATTTTCAAGCAGAGTTTAGTATGAACTTTGAGACGTTCCATTGCTTGAACATGTGGGGAAAATATGGGTAAAAATATGCAGTTTCCGTTCTAGACGGTCAAAAACACAGTGAAAGCTCAAGATTCTACAAGAAATTAATGTTTTCAGCTCAAGCCTTTGTCTGAAGCAATGCTAGATACACTAAATTCATTTATGTACCCATCCATACTGCAGAGGAAATTAAAACACTCAGCTTTTCATCATACCTTCCATCTGTCATCAAGCACCAATAACTGCTTGTGCAGGGCCATGGTAGACTGGTGGACACATACACACACAATATGAGCAATTCAGAGACCCCAGTGCACATGAAACACGCATCTTTGGACTGTGGGAGGAAACTGGAGCACCTGGGGGGGAAAATGGGAACGGTATGCAAGCTTGATCCTCTGCAATCAAACCCACATTTCAAGAACTGTTAGGCATCATCTACATTAATACCAACTGGTGCCAAATGGTGGTGTAAGAATACACCCAGGTTTGAGTCCTATCGCCTTCTATATGTGGTGCCCCAGTAGGTTGAGCTGGTATCCATCTTCCTTCACTTTTGGTCCCGTCACAGTCGTGTTTTCAAGCTGGATGCGATGCCTCTGTTTGCACACTGGTTTAATTATGTCCATATGCTCAAATACGGTCAACTTCTCCCTCTGTTCCCCCTTTCTTCTGTTCTGTATAATTTTACTGCTGTTTTGCAATCTTTTGGCTGGTCAGGCATCACAGGCAAAAGATAGAAAATTGGAACTATGACTGAAATGTATGAACAGATTTCCCAATGGTTGCATAGGTTGTGCAATGTGGTTAAAAAAGCACAGAGCTGGAGTATAATCGATGACAGTGGAGTGGTTGGTAATGGGCAAGGCAGACCCCATGTGAAGGCCAAACTGGGACTTTTTTTAATATAAAATATGTTTCGCATGAAGGAAGCCTTTTCTTATCCCCTAATGGAAGCAAAGAGTTGACTGTTAGTGACGTTTTTTCCGTAATCTGCTTCCTATTCTATAATTAATATAATTGGAAACAGACTCAGAGACGTGTGTTCTGGCTGCCAGGAGCTCTGCTTTATGAGCGCTATTTTTAAACTCCGCCAGGTTGTTAAAACGCCCTTATTGAGCCTTGGTGAAAAGGTGCCTGACGTGTTGCTCCACACTTTGGCTTCATTCTGGCCATCTGTGTGTTTTGGCTTTAAGCAAGAGGTTCTTACATAGCCAGTCGCACATACCCAGCCAGTTTACATACCTGGTCCCAGAGGGTTTTCTGACTTCTGTTTTCTAATTTCTCTTTTCCTGGATTTGACATTTTAGAAAATGTGTATGCTCTACTTGTTTGACGTCATCAGTGAGGAGACTGATCAGGTTGCCTAGCACAACATCTGGATTTGGAATAGTACATCTGGCCTCTTCAGGCCTTCCAAGAAGACTCCCATCCAGTCCCATTCCTTAGCTAATAGTTTTCATGTCTCTTCATTTAATTTTAGACTCATTGCTTATCATTAAATTTTAGACTCATTGCCTATGAAACATATTTTGAGGAAAACTGCTACTACAGTAATACTTCAGTTAGCATTCACGATATGTTCCTAGAAACTGGAACGCTGACCAAAAAGGGGATCCAGGAGTGCACCTCCTCAGCTAGTCAACATCCCTATTGTGTCTTCCAATAACTGTGAATATCGTCCTGATCTGCGAAGCACACAGCAACACACAAATAACTTCCAGTTGTCCAAAAATTTAGAGCTTAAAGGAAAATGTGCAATCCTGGCAGAATGTTCTCCCAGTTGCAGACCTGAGAGAAATGCATATCAGAGCACACACCTGGAAGTTGTGAGCCGCAGCATAGAGAGCACGTGCCAAGAACGAACATCTTGCACCGTGTGCAGCGAAGGTGCTGGAGCTGCAGAACCAGGGCAAGGGTTGGTGTATGAAAAAAGTACAGAGAGCACTCCACACCCATGAGGGAGAGGCCATGGTACATGACACAAGCACCGGAGAGATGTGAGGAGAATGAGGATTATGAAAGTATTAATAACAAAGAAAGGGAAGGCAGTGCTAGGTGCCGTACGCCTGTGCAATATAAAGTTAGGCTGAATGACGTAATGAAACGGTGTTAAGCGGGGTATTACTATATTTATTTGCCAGATGCTTTTCTTCAAGGTGACTTAGTTTTAAGCTACTTTCAACAATGTACCCATTTACACACTTTGTTATTTTTACTATATCTATCCTTGGTAAGTTCAGCAATCAAGGGTCTTATAGCAGGCATTGTGATTCAAACCTGGGTGTATCATTACACCACATTTTGGCACCAGCTAGAATTGATAAATATTTTTGTCCCTTGTCGGCGTTTCAAAGGCCTCTTCCTTTGTGTCCTCAAAGGCTGTCGGTTCCACTGATCTGTCAGGTTACCGTGCCTCTGAGATGTTGTACTGCTCTGAAGGCCAGAGCTCATCGTGAATTCGGCAGAACTGGATCGGCACATTGAAGGTGTCTTTGATCACTGGATGGTAGTGATGTACTGGGGGGGGTCAGAGATGGTACAGGGTTAATGGTACGCTAGTAGAGTCTACAAATCTTCACTGTTCCCTGTCTGTCCCCACTGAAGCGAAGTTTATTCCATCCAGCAGCTGAAATTACAATGTAAATGGTCAATATTGTTGTTGGAAGTGTTTCAAGGCTACTTTTGCTAGTTTTAAGTTGTTGGCTCACCTTTTTTTTCCTTTTATTACAAGTGGATGTACAAGGGGAATTTCTGAGCCAATAATTTATTTTAGGGCAAAGAAAATGCACTCGCTGCCAACAGCCACCCACCCCGCTCCCTCTCACGGCCCCCAGCCCTGTTCATGGCCTCTCCAGCTGAAACCCTGACCATAAAAGGGCAGGCTGGAGGGCTGTGAAGCAGGACCAGAGCTGGAGCCACCCTGCCTCTCTGGGTGGGCTCTGCCCAAAGACGAAATGGGCGGTGACACCCATGGCACGGTAAGAGGTGGCACTGACCCACAGACCCACAGACCCAACAACTTAGTTGCCAGCAGGTTCACCCAGAATACCTCAGCTATTATCCCCAAAAGTTTTCACAGAAGTGTTCTTCTCTCCTCTTTTTTGCCAGTGCAAACCTTGTGAAGACGTGTGTTCTTCCTGTGTCTACGTCACTCTTCTCCAGGTGCTCCTGTTTTTTCCGACAGTCCAAAGATGTGTTTTTTGAGTAAATTGGTTACTCTGAATTGGCTGTTGTGTCTGTATGCAAGTATGAGCAAATGAGTGCATACTGCATTGCTGCGCAAGGATTGTAGGAAGTTTACGGCAGTTTGAGTCGCCAAAGTAGTTAATCACTGCTGTGGAAAAAAAACATCTGCTAAATGAATATGTTGTTATAATATAGCCAGAAGTGCTTATGGTATTGAGGTTCTGCACATCTTTGGTTGACCCCTGGCTCTGACTTTTGTAGTTCTAGTCCAAAAGCTTCCATGCTCATTTGAAAAAGGCACCAAGTCCTTCCATCACAGTTATACACCTCCGCCGGTCACCTGGCAGGCCGATACAAGCAAGTTAAATTCCTGAGTCCTCAGCGTAGGAAGTTGGACAAGACCAAACAGGCGCTGTATGCAGGTGGTTTCTGCTTCTGGTCTTGAGCTTTTGCATCTAGTAGTTCTCAACTGCCATTTTTGTGTAAAATCAGTTATTCTGAAAAAAGGGAAATAGTGTGAAAGGAAGTAAAAAAAAAAAAAAAAAAAAAAAAGTTCTTTGCACAAACACTACACTCACTTGTTGAAATACAAAGACTGCACAAAATTCAATTTTTGCATTTAACCGTCTTCTGCAAATTGAGTCAAATTGAATCTTGTGTGGGCTTTGGANTTGCGATGTTTCCACTGTGGGTTGAACCAGCAGAGGCTTCTTTAGGGAAGTTGCTCCAAACTAATTTGTTTCAGTCCAAATCATCTGAGTATTTTACACATCGCCGATAACTGTGCTGCGTGAAGGAGATGTTAGAAACGCGGCAGCATTTTACAGAGGAACTCGCTGGCCACTGCCGCCATGGCGTTTCGTAGCCAGTGTGTGGGACTGAGGAAGAACATCAGTGGAACTGGGGTCTGAACTTTCCCATTAAATTTGCTGGGGTACTTCTCAAATACAGCCCTGCTGCCCACCCCGAGCTCCCCCTCCTCCCCCAATCAGTGCCATTCCTGCAAGTCCTCACCAAGCATGTCTGAACACATCACAGAGCTCAGCTTGAAATTCTGCTGGAAAGGCCGTGCTAGACTGAGGAAGCGGCTTGGGTTCACATACGCATGATTTTCTAGGATTATTTGGGTTTGATAGTCTCCTTCCAGGAATTTGAAGTCATTCCTTTTAAAAGAGCAGGAAGGGAACGGTCAAGCTGGGGGCTGTGGGGGGATGTTTTTGTTAGCACAGAGGGTGGGGAAGCAGGAGCTCAAAATGGGCGAGAAAAGCTCTCTAAATGGTTTTCAGCACAGCAGCACACCCAAGGACTAAAGGAGAGTGAAAACTAAAAGCATCCGATTGTGGACGGCCCCAGTCCCCTGATAGAGGCAGGGTCAGGAGTAACTTGGTTTCAGTCCCACTGCCACTGTACAGAATGAGCTGTTGGATAAAGTATGTTTGACACTATGCAATTTCCACATCAGAGAAGCTTGGTTGGACACATTATTATTCTGTATCTGTTCAGAGTAAATCCCATGATCATGCATCATAGATCCAGGGGATCTGAACCTATTTGCATGCAAGACAACAGTTCTAACTTCCACCCCACCTGCTGCCCCCCCCCCCCGCTGCCATCTTCACATGTTTATTGGTAATAGGGGATATTTGGATATAAATGTGGTTCGGGGAGGATGAACATGATTGAGCCCCGGTGTGTGTGTGTGTGTGTGTGAGTGTGTGAGTGAGTGAGAAGCTCTCAGACACAGACCCTGCTTCGTGGCTCCTCAGTGGTGCTGCACATCAGTTAAAACTAGTGACTGACGAAGAATTATGTGGTTGGTGTGGAAAGGTGGCAAAAATATGGACTTGCAGAGGGAGTTCTCATAATGGCTTCTGACCAGCTTCAGAACCCTTTAGTGGAGCTGATGGTGGGTTTCGTGAACCATGGGTAATATTTTCAATCAACAGATATTTCAGCTGTGCCCTCTTGTGCCATAGTGTTTATGGAAATGCAAAGGATTCTGCTAGTTTATACAAAGAATTCCTGGGGGATACTGGTGGCTCACAGCTCCTGGGCTTGAGGGCATGATGTTGGTTTGAGTCCAGCTCAGCCTGTTTGGAGTCTGCAGGCTGCCCCTGTATTTGTATATTTCCTCCAGATGATCTGGTTTGCTTCCACAGTCCAAAGACGTGCTTTTCTTATCAACTGGTGACTCCAGATTGCTGAGAGGGGGAGACAGAGAGGTGTACTGTATCCACTATTGTAAAATTTGACAACGTTATAAGCTAAACATGAATTAATAATAGAGGTAATAATAACAGATTTGATGAGAGCAGAGGTACTTTTTCAAAATTTGTGGGTTCAGTATCAGGAGGCATGATCATAAATTGGGGTAACAGGCACTGCTGCTTCAGTATTTGACTGTGCAGAGAAGTTCATCTGACTTTGTTCAGTGTGTGGTGGTTTACACTGATTTACTGTGCCACGGAGAGGTCCTGCACTGAACTTTATGACCAGGGCTGGGGGGCACTATATAATATGGCATCCAAGTGCTAAATTTCACACTGGAAGTAAAACATGGCACCTTGGTCTCATGATGAGGTTTAGCAGCAGGGACAGTCATGGGAACGGGGGCCACCGTTCAGCCCCCATGTCATAAACGAAGACGAGGCGTCACATAGGGGGACCATACAGCATCTCATGACATCCAGTACTGTTGCTTAGTTGAGTTAAGAAGGTCAGGCGGGCAGAATGTGTGATGTAAGTCGTACCGCCCCACAAGCATGACTCCCAGGTGACGGATGTGGGCTCTGACCCAGCTTTTTGCACGATGTCCCCCACAGGAAGTCGAAGGCGAAGCCCAATGGGAAGAAGGCGCCGCCAGAGGAGCGGAAGCAGTACCTGGAGCCCGAGTACACCAAGGTGCGGGTGGTGGACCTGGACCTGAAGGAGCTGGTGGTACTGCCCCGCGAGATCGACCTCAACGAGTGGCTCGCCAGCAACAGTACGTTCAACCCCCGTCCCTGTGGGCCATCAGATGTGTCTCCGTCAGTACAGGTTCAAAACAAAGAACTGGGCTTTTGAAACAACTAAATAAGCTCAGGTAGAAGAAGAGTAAGGTATATAAATGTGGCATTTTCTGCACCTTTCTTTACACTGAGCTTGTTTTTCCACAGCCACCACCTTTTTCAATCTCATAAACCTGCAGTACAGCACCATCTCTGAGTTCTGCACCGGGGACACGTGTCAGGCGATGACGGCATACAACACGTGAGTTCAGTGCCACATACTTTTATGTCATACAGTTCACACAGCGTGCCAACCAAGCATGCTCACAAGTTAGGAAAAACCAATGAAATAAAAAAACATACAACACATATTTGTTAGAGATACTGTATTTGAACACAAGAACAACAGCCAGGGATAAAGCACTGAAATAAATGAATAAATAAGAGTAAATGTAGGAAATGCAGTCGCCACAGATGAACTTGATGAAATGGTTAGTGGGCAGCAGAGGAGAGGAAAACAAAAACCCCACGTTGACACCAAACTGGAGGAAATACCCCACTGAACTTTCCTGCCCTGGGTCTGAGATTCAGTTCCAGACGATTCACCTCCAGGATGAACCACAACTTGCATTATTCACGTTAATAAACCATAAAAACCCCATCTGTGTGAGTGTAGACCAGGGACAGAAACGCAGACAAGTGGCGTAACCAGTCACGGCCCATGGGAATGTCAGCTGTCTGACCAGAGCGTGGGGGCAGTGTTTGCTGAAAAATGCGAAAATGCCACTGAGAACCTTCTGGAACGAAGCTGGAAATAGCAGGTTCTACATTTGGATGGTCAGAACACTTTTTGCACTTGTTTGCTACCTTTGTAAATATGTACTTGACTGCGGTTTGGACTCCGGAACCCTGCAGATGTTGTGTGATGGTAACTGGACACCCCCCATGAACGAACACACACACACACACACACGCACACACACTATTTAGTAGGAAGGCCTCTACACAAGAAAAGACTTTCCCGTTTGGGACTGGAGGGGGCTACCTGCCCCTCCACTGGACCTCAGAGGCGAGTCCTTCCTTCGTTTCCCCTGTGAGATTAGAGGTAGGCATGTGCACATGGGTATCTCCCACGTCTGTGTACTTACATGCTCCCAACTGGTGTTCTGTGCCTCCCAAACCAGGGTGGATCTCCTCAGAGGGTTGGGCAGTGTGGAAAGGAGGCGGTTGGCAGCCCTGTTAGGGGTGATGTCACCGCTACCAAACTACTGCTTCCTTTAAAGAATTCGCTTTCGTAACTTCATTCCCTGTACAGGTACAGTGCAGCTCACAGTCTATGTCCTCCTGTCCCCGACTTACAGGATATACTACTGGTATGATGAAAGGGGTAAGAAGACAAAGTGCACAGCGCCGCAGTATGTCGATTTTGTCATGAGTCTGGTGCAGAAGCTGGTCACGGACGAGGACATCTTTCCCACAAAATACGGTAATTTCAGTAGCTGTCTGCCCCCTTTTGGTGAGCATGGAGAAGTACACTCATTTTTTATCATTCACTCAGCTCACACTTCTCTCTGCAGCAACTTCTTTGCAAAGATTTGTAAGTTTACGTTTTTTCATTTAGCAGATACTTCTCTCCAGTAGGTGTAGTAGTACACAGTCTCAGTTACAATTATTTACTTGTACAACTGGGTCTCTACAGCAGGAGGTGCCCCTTTTCAAGTATGTATTTTCACCCAGAAGTGTGACGTACATTTTTTTTAACCTTTAACATTCCATCCCATGCTCACACGAAGGCTTGTAAAAATGTTTATTTTTTATGTGGCGGTCAGCATTTCATACGTGTATCTACACCCTCCCCCTGTGCTGTTCTTTTCTGTCGCAGGTAAGGAGTTCCCCAGTGCGTTTGACACGGTGGTGAAGAAGATCTGCAGGTACCTGTTCCACGTGCTTGCTCACATCTACTGGGCGCACTTTAAGGAGACTGTCACTCTTGAGCTACAAGGCCACCTGAACACACTCTACACGCACTTCATTGTCTTCGTGAGGGAGTTCAACCTGGTGGACCCCAAGGAGACTTCCATCATGGACGACCTGTCCGAGGTCCTTTGCACGCCCTTACCCGCTGCACAGAACCACGTGACCGAGAGATGAGCCGCTGCCGCATGACCGCCATTGTATGGGAGGATTCCAGGAAGGAGAGGGCGGGGCGGGACCAGCGGCCAAGCAGGGGGGACTTAGACTTTCTACGCCCACTATATCGCTACCGTGTTGCACCAGCTGGAATTGGTGTGAGCGACTCCCCGAGGCAACTGCCGCCCACCTGCCTGTCCAGCCCTTTGAACCAGAACAATCAATGTCTTTATTTTTATATTTTATTTAATCTTAATTATTACATTGTTTTCCTTTTCTCTTGCACTCACAGGAGTGCAGCAGCACCACCTCTGCCAGAGGACTCTTGGGTAATATTTAGTAGACAAAATGTGTCAGGGTGATCGTTGAAGCTGCAGTGGCCCCTTCAGTGTGGGGTTAGCTGCTGTCCCAAAACCACAGGGGACCTCCTGTGTTTCACTTTACAACTGTATGGACCGGAGATCGTCAGCGCACTTTGAGACAAGCCCCCCCCCCCCCCCCCCCCCCCCCCCCCCCCCCCCCCCCCCCCCCCCCC
>UFQX01000084.1:946998-995246 GCA_900497675.1 Arapaima gigas
CCCCCCCCCCCCCCCCGCCCGGGACCTGCAGCAGCATCATTTACCATTTACCATGGAAGGAAACGCAGGCACACTGTTTCCATATTAACGCTGTAATACTGTAGTCCGGTAACCTGGTTGCCCCTTGTTAACCGAGTGGCCTTTAAAAACGTGCAGGAGGAGGGCATGAGAGTAGAGGACAAAGGCGACCGTCTTTGGTCCGGACGACGAGGTCTAGAGCGGGTTTCCTTCTCCTGGTGCTAGTTTGCTTGGCTTTCCAACTCAGCTACTTTTCAAAAAACTGTCACTGAGCTCAGTTTGCCCAGTTAAATAACATAATTTAACGTAATTGAAGCACTTTAGGCGGCTTTAATTTTATTAATTTAGCAAGAATTTTTTTAAAAAATCTTATAAGTACAGGAAACAGAAGTATACGTTAGTGCAGAGTTCCTTCTTCCTCAAATTTAGTTATTTATGTACTAAGATGTTGTAACTATAACTGCAAGATTAATCTTAACCTCAGTGCAAAATTATTCTGTTTTCATTTCACCAGTTGACTCCTCTCTGCCAGTAAGATTAACAATGTGCTCCTGGACCAAAGCAAATTAATTTTGACACATTTGAAACATTTTCTTTTTCCACTCAATTCAGCAGCTCAGTTGAGGCTAATTTGCATACCCAGTAGGTGACCAGGACACTGAAATCCTTCACCTAGAGTACTGTACTCCCCCCAAATCAAAGCAGGGCAAAGTGAACGTGTGCTGGACTGCCCCCTGGTGCTGGGGGTGGTGTTTGTCATATTTCTGGGCCCTTGAGTGACTGCTGCTTCTGCTGAAATGAGCAGCACGCTGTAAAGACAAGGACATCGGCTGTGTCCGCTTTTCCCCATCTCACCCACATCTCCACGGTGCTCCAGGTTCTGCAGAGCAGGTCGTAACGTGGCCTGGAGCCCCCCCCCCCCCCCTGCAAACGGAACAGGAGACGCGGTTGATGTTTAAAACAACCATGACCCTGAGTTTGGACGATGTCACCACCACCTGGAGCCTGAGTTGTTGCACCGGTTGGTCCCAATCCTCAATGCGTCCAACGGGGTGGCAGAGCCTCTCTTGCAGGGGGGGTGTTTTTATTTATTTTTTTAATATGGATTATTCTTATTATTTTGACATTTGCAGGGTTTCTCAGTTCTGGCTTTCATTTTATGCGTTTTAATTATCTAAGTTAAGAGCGTTTAATATTTTATGCTCTGCAAATTATAGCCTAATAAAGTTTAAAAAGCAATTTGTGGTTCGTCTGATGTGTTGACTGACATGGTTTTGGGTTAGATGTGATATGCCCTCCAATGAAATGGACAAGGTGCATTTTAAGGTGTGGAGAGATGCTCATTTTGCACATAATGCTGGTTAAAAATATTCTGTCATTTTCTGCCTGTTGCATAACTGTCTCCGCCTGGGATCAAGATGTGACTTATTTTACATTCCACATACACCTCTGAGCCACTGTGTCAGTTGGTGCTGTAACACCTGTGGCCATTCTGACACAACAGAGTAGTGCATGAACGCCACAAAAAGGAGCTTTCTTACTACTTTACACCAATAGTTTAACTCTCTTCTCTATTGTTTGTTTGGGTTAGTTAAAAGCTATTAACCCATTATCATTAGTGTCTTATTCTAGTTGGGTTTGGAGCCTATCCCAGAAGAGCTGGGCTCTAGGCTAAGAAACTACACACTGGATCAACTGCCATTCTATTACAGGTTGGCCACACACATTCACACAGTATGGGGCAACTTAGTGACCAGTTAACTTAAAACACATGGCTGGACTGAGAAAATCCACACAGACACAGGGAAAATATGCAGATTCCACACAGACTAAGCTGGATTCAAACCCAAACAGGTGCTGTGAGGTAGAAGCACTACTAATCGTGCTGCTTAGTTGAAAGCCAGTGGTAAATTTATATAGAAATAGCATTATTTCTAACAGAATGTAGGATGTTCTAGAATTTCTGGGGATGTATTGCAAATAAAAGCGGAACTGACTGTAAAGGCACTGGAACTCGACACGCTGTCTGAATGTGACTCAGCAGATTTGAGTGAACTTGGCACTCGGATAAAAATGATGTCATGGAAGCACAGGGTGGGAGGTGTGATACACCCTCAAGAGGAAGCCAGTCCATCACAGCGCACACACAAATGCACTTTATGGGCAATTTACAGCCACCAATTGACCTGGAACCTGTCTTTGGACTGTGGGAGGAAACCCCACACAGACGGAGCCGGATTCTGACCCACATCCCACCTGTCAGCCCAGGAAGGTGTCAGACATCAGTGCTGCCTGCTGTGCCAAACAGGTGCTGTTAATTCAGCTGTAGAACTGCATGTAGAATCTCTGACTGGGAGTCTGTTCTGTAAACACCTCTACCGCGGTACACAAGTGTGATTAGTTCCTAGAAATGGCTCAAATACCACAAACTCAGTATCAGGTAGCAATTTCTTTGCTTTCTCACGGGGAAAACTACGATTTGTTCTGGATTCATCCAAGAAACCCCAATTAATTTCCTCAAAATGTCCCCAACACCATAAATGACCTGTTCCAGCGCGATAAAGAACATGTTAAACACCGATCACCTAATAACAAGTAATGAGGTAATTAATATACATTTGTGTTTTTATATAGTTACTTTATTTAGTATCATGCATCCACTTGAAAAAAGTAGTTCCTTCAGATAAAATATTTGTATCTGACAACTTCCAGACACTCTTCTCATGCAGTCATGCAGGCACCAAGCTCACCCTGTTTTTACACCCCGTGTTCTTTCCGTTATCCCTCACTTGTACCGCTAGGGGGCGCCAGTGTTCACCCTACCGGTTTCTAATGGGAGGAAGGAGGAAGTGAAAGGCCATTCATGTGACTGTGTGTGTGTGTGTGTGTGTGTGTGTGCTGGTTCAGCTGTGGGTAGTGATGGAGGAGCTCAGTCCCACCATAGCGTGAAAGTAGCAGTAATACACACTCTGTCTGGAGAGACTTGCTCCTGAAAAGGGGGGATTAACTGCTGTAACACTGTGGAGCAGAGAAGCACAGACCTGGTTTAAAGAATATCTGTCTGTATGTCTGTTACTAATGACCAGGTGTCCAGCGCAGGGTCCCGGAGGTGCGGAGCTCATCCTGGAAGCGCAGGGTGTTTTGCTGGGGCAGCTGCTCCTTGAAGGAATAATTTCTGCCTCTGATCATCATTTCTTTGTTTAGCAACAGCAAGTAAGTTTCTAGATTCTGCTCATTAAATACCTACATGTGTAAATGCAGGTTGGGACACTGACACACCTGTTGGAGTTGTGGACTGATGCTGGACCTGCCCACAATGTCCTCACCCGCCTAGTTCCACGATGCCCTTCGCCTGCCGGTCAACATGACAGGTGTTTACAAACTCTGATTCCCATTCACCTCCAGTTTTCTTATATTTTTTTACAGTCTTTCCAACTCTGTGAAATCATTAGTACTCAAATTTATGTTAATGAGATGTGGCTTTTCATGTTTTACATTTTGTGATTAGTTTTCATTATTTAAATTTATTTACTAGCTTTTTCTTAGTGCAATGTTTATAGCTTTATACATTTGTGGCATTAACTTTGCTTTTTTTTTTTCCTTCATTTACTCTTTTTCCTTACAGTCATGCACACCCAATGGCCACTTTATTAGGAACACCTAGTGGCCACTGTGCTAGGAGCTCTGCTGTGTGGGCACTCACCTGCAACTCTAGTGTTCCTAATAAAGTGCCCAATGAGTTTTCCTAATAACCATTCCTATTAAAATGTTCACACAGTGGGGTTTATAATAAAGTAGCCAGTGAGTACCTGTGTGGCCTGTGCATGTAATTTAAATAATGTGTTTAACAACAGTCAAGATTGGAGGGGCAGTTCAACAGTAGATCATGTAAGACATGGTGGAGGTAGAAGTTATAATTATTTCTAGTCCCCTTAATTTAGCCAGTTATCAGATTCATAATTTTATGTATCCATCTATTTACCCGAGCAGGGTATTTAACCGTATTTATGCCGGGTAAATACCTTGATCACGGGCTTCCCAGCAGCACTGGTGCTTCAAACAGCCATGACCACTATCTGCTCCAGTACTATGTGTCACATTATAAGAAAACAATGGAGGCCTTTTCTCAGTGTAATTCTGTAAAGAGGAACAGCTGCACAAGGGCACAAGGTGCAGCTCACGTTTACCATGGTCAAAATGAACATGTGACTGTAATAAAACAGTCTTAATGGCCACTTCTTTTGTGTTCGGTAGGTGGCACTTTCTGAGACCTCTGGGTCCTGAATTGCTCCTCTGCATTTGTTCAAATCACACACGGGGTGCGCCATTGGCCTACCCCCTGTGGCTTGCCATGCTTTCCTCATACTACCATGTCTCACACTCACAGCTGCTTGTCAGGTGAGACCTGAACATGTTTGTAACGGATCCCAGACAACATGCTGGACCCAACAACCTCCTCTGCCTCCTTGTATCTTCTGGGTTCTAGTGATCATCTGTGAAGCTCATCTTACTTCCCCACCCCATCAGAAGGACTCAAACCTGGGTTCCTTTGGACAGTGAGACTCACCAGTCCCCTGGGATGTCGTCAATGTGCTTGGGTTCAGCCCCCGGCGGTGCGCCAGGCTGCCAACACACGGTGACCACAAAGCCTAAAAATACAGCACCATTTCTTTGAGTTAATGGAAAAGTTTGAGCGGCCAGCGGGGCTCATATGCAAACGCAGATAGAGTTTCCTGCTGACGCCGGCAGATGCCTTTCCCGTTCCACCCAGGACGGGTCCAGCCAAGTGTCCTTCACATCATCGTCGGCGAGCCGCTCCTGACTGGGCGCAATCCCTTGCGGATGGTTGTAGCGCAGTCAGTAGAAAAGCAGGCAGCAATGGGTAACCACGCATGTAATAGGCTGCTCTGGTTTCCTCCCACACTCCAAGGATGTGTTTGAGTGTGTGTATGCCTGCCTTGTGCTGGTTAAATAACTCAGTAAGTTGGTGCAGAACAGAGATTTGCTCCTTACATTTCAGTCACATGGCTTAAATCTTTCCTAAAAAATACTGGAGTGGAGGACTCACCTGCCCAAATAGTATGGAATTTCACAAACCCAGCATCGTTTCTTGAGGCAACATATATTTTTGTTTTAAGAAAGAACTCCAGCCACCTTATTTGCTTTGGTAAAATAAGATGACGGTACATCAGAAGTCCCAAGATGTGCAGCTTTCAGGAAAGTGGAATCACTTTAACTACTGTCTTTTCTGCAAACTAAGCAGGTGAGGAGTGATATCGTAAAATTAAATATTCCAGTATATCAGTAAACATCTGAGACCAGAACCTTGTGCCCTCGAGACCTGGAGGTCCCTCAACTATTGTGACTGTGGCCATAACATCCTCCCTCCTGCAGTGGGCGCTGGCGTTCCTCCCTGCTGCTGTCCTACATAGTGGGTCCGTTACTGCTCAAGGGTCCGGCCTGTCATCCTGTCAGTAGAGAAATTTTCCACAAGACCATTTGTTTTATTTATTACAATTATTACAAACTATATGAATGTGGGAAAATTATACCATTAAAAATAATTATTAAGGAATATGGAACTGAAACCCACTTTCAATGAGATACAGATCGTCCCTTTGAGGAACTGCAGTCTGTTTTGCTTCACGCAGCAGGGCAGCAGGTGGCATAGTGGTTAACTCTGCCACCCGGCTTCAAAGGCCGCAAGTTCAAATACTGATTTCTGCTGTAGCTCCCTAAACCAAGGTACTTACCCTGGTTTGAGTTTAAAAAGTGTAAAATTACCCTGCTGTATAAAAAGGTAAATCATTGTAAGCAGCTCTGCGAGGAGAAAGGGGCAAGTGAGTGAACATGTAATAAAATCCCCGCCATTCTGGACGTGTCGTCAGCGGACTAAACCAAGTTATGTACCGGTTTGCACACTCGCTTTGGTGTGTTTCCCAGCTGCAGTTGTGTCCGTCACGCTGGAACGTTCCGGTGTTTCAGCACATATCTAACCTGCTCTTTTTGCACTTCTCTCTTTTAAAGTGACTGCGATTATCCAGCAGTTGTTTTATTATTTATCCCCAGGCATTAGGCCAGCAGTTGCTGTGGAGCCCATTACTCACAGTACTGTACGGACAGACACCTGCAGCTGTCACTTCTGTGAAGCGTGGCCCCCGCCGCCCCCTGCACGCGCACCACCTCTGTCCACAGAGACCCCTGCTAGGGGTCCTCTACTGACAGGCCTGACTGCAAACAGAAGGGAAGTGTGTTGTGACCCTCGTCTCTGCGTTCAGGGCATCAGCTGTCACATCTTGCTGATGCTGCGTCACTCCGCTTTGGGTCACAAGGCAACATTCTGATGTCCACCACCCGAAAATGACGGAACAAAAAGTTAGGTGACTTCAATAAGATCACCAACATCATCACTCAGGGTGCAAAGTCTTGTGGTGCATCTCAAAATATCGCTTTGGCTTCGACTTTGTGGGTCTTGACTTTTTGACCAAAATGGTGCCCAAATTGTTCTTTTTCTCAACCAGTCATACTGGGAAGAAGGAGAATGAAGACCTCAGCCACCCTTTCCATAGACCCCTGTGCCGATCTGGTACGATTATTACCATCAAGCTTAACTCGACACCTGGTCACCTCTCGCATGGGTCGGGAGAGGAGTACAAAAGTAGCTAACCAGTTCCTTCTTCCACACATCTGTGGACTTTGGGAGAAAATTCGCGTGAACATGGGGAGAACATGCAAACTCCACACGCACTGAGTTGGATTTGAACCCACATCCAAAATCCAAATCCACATCCAGCACTACCTGCTGTGCCACCGTACCAAGATTTCTCCCACAGTAGCATTTGAAGTGGACTGGTACTCAACACTACCTAGTAAAGGTGTTCCTACATGTTGCTCTTTGGAGCACCTTCTCTTCCCATAACCCCCTGGTACTGATTTCTGCCCCCCATTGACCAGATTCTCTGTCTGAGCTGCTCTCCCAGTAAAACCCTGCTGTAGTACACGGTCATTATTCATAACAGCCTCATAGCTACATTTCATTACCAAGAGTGCACTGTGTTACGCTGCATGTTGGCTCACAGGCTGCCTTCCTACCCGTTATATATTGAAATATATATGGTGAACAGCAGCAATATTTCCTACCATATTTTGTTCAGTAACCTGCTGATGGGGCAGCATGTTGGCACAGCGGGCGCCACTGCCATCTCACAGCTCCTGGGCTGTAAGGGTGTGGGTTTGGATCCCGTTCAGTTTGTGTGGAGTTTGCATTGCATTTGCATTTCTCCCTATGTCTGTGCGACTTTCCTCTGGGTGCTTCTGGTTTCCTCCCACAGTCCAAAGATGTGTTTCTAGTTTCAAGTTACTCTAAATTGCCCATAGTGTGTGTGTGTGTGTGTGTGTGTGTGTGTGTGTAGGGCCATGGTGCAACAGATTATCATCCAATCCGGGGTGTAGTTCAGTGGATTCACGGGGAAAGAGTGTCTGCAAACACACTGTAGGGAAAACGAACCCACAACCAGCCCTGGTTTAGCATCACTCCACATGCTGCCGAGTGTGAGACAACCATCACGCTGCGGCGAACATGCAATGTTTCCAAAAGGGCACCAGCATCCATACTGTAGTTTGGATCGCAGCTCGCATGGAGGTCGTGCAGCTGTTTCGAGCTCTCATTCCCCTCCGGGGCGATTGTTATGAAATGTTTTCCACCCCCCGGTAAAGTGGCCAGCGTCCACCTTTGAAATGGGCTCAGCGAACACAGCTAATAGGACAGATGTCTGGGTGAGAGGGGCGTGGCCTCTGGACTGCTGAGAGGAATGCTGGGTAGAGACGTTACATTAGGGAGGCCCGGTGTGCACGGAGGGGACGAAGTCGCGGCCCATCGTGAGCGAATCAGGCCCGTTTAGGAGTCACGCATTTTAAGGGCTCCACACCTGTCCTGTGACCTGTCATCAGGAAGAGGATTACTGCTGCCTTCCTGCTGCCTTGTTTACAACAGGAGTTTATATAAAATGAGTCTGAGACGAGTAGCTGCGTCCTCCTCGGTGTCCAGCGTGAGCCGCTCGCGGGGATCAAAACAGAGATTGTTGTTACCCGCAATACACCAAGGGCAGCGTGAAGACTGAGGAAAGCCATATGGAAGTGTAGACTAGGACGAGGCTCAAACCCACAACCTTGGAACTGCTGCCGCCGAGGTGCTGAGCTGCGTTTAGCCAATATAACACTTTTCCTCGTTCATTCATTCATTCGTTCGTTCATTCGCTGTTTGTCCTGTGCAGGGCTGGTTTGATCCACAATCTATCCAGAGGACAGAATGTTGGAAGAACCTCACATACTCATTGTGGGACATAAACACACACTACAGGGGATTTAAAGCGAAATACCCGCCTCAAGCACATGTCTTCGGACTGTGGGAGGGAACCACAGCCCCCCCCGAGCAACTTTTCCATGATTCCATTTGGACAGCGTGTTCTGGGTCCCAGGAGGGGTTAACACGAGGACAAGGCTCCGCGGCCCACACTTACACGCGCTCACTCCTTCATGCAGCTAATCCCCAATGCAACGGCCTCAGTGTAATTTGCGCCGCAGCTGTCCGTCCCTGGAACACTGGGAAATTGTTTTGCACATGTTCAGCTGCAAGGAGCAAACGTCCTGCAGCAAATGGAAAAACAAGCTAAACACCAGTACAAGATGCTCAGTGTGTGTGTGTGTGTGTGTGTGTGTGTGTGTGTGTGTGTGTGTGTGTGCGGACCATGGAGGGTCAGGGGCGCGAACACACCCGTGTCAAAAGACAAGGCAGTGAGGGATTACCGCCAAGTGGAGGCTTTGCGTCGGCTGCGTGTGGACGGGTGTTGCACTGCTTCGCCCGGAGTGACCGCATTAAGGCGTCTTTATCCCTTTATTCCCTTCATCCTCAAGATGCTGGATGGCTGTAGGTGCCTAAGGTACAAGGAGCTGAGCACCACACACACACACACACACACACACACACACACACACACACACACACACACACTTGGCGAGGCCTCTCAGCTCATGTAACGTAACAAATCCAACTATGGAAGGACTGAAAAGGCCTGTTTACACTTGTCTGCCAATATGCAAAACTAAACATTTACAACTAACCTTTTGCATGTATTATTACAAACCTGATAAAATTGGAGGATTTATTAACTTGTTAACGTTCAGTAGAAGTTGGTCTTTTCTCCCTCTTGTTAAACTACAAAAATTATAGAACTCTGTTTTGTTACTTAATGTTTATTTGATATTTTATATTACTTTGTGAGTGAATTTTTCATTTCATTTCATTTTGTTTCCCTGTATTCAATAATATCTCCATTATTACTAGCTAATATAATTCTTTCCCAGTGTCATTCTTTTACTTTAGCCCTTTGAGCTGTTTATCATAATACTTCAGCATATTTTTTAACAATTTGAAGCAATATTTTAAAACAAATCTTTAATTTCATATTTGTTAATCTTGAAACCCTTTATTATTATTATTATTATTCAGTGTTATTAAAATTATAACTTAGCTATTTGGTATTATGCTGCACATGCACAGTTTTCAAGCTCTGTTTATGCAATATCCTGTATTAATGGCCTCTAATATCACTAAACTACATTTTCAAGAGCACATTTACATCACTACCAGAGGAGTTACTGCATCTGACTGGACAGGTGACGTTCTGAAGTAACATTCTGGAGTTTAAAAGACATATTACTGCATATTAGAGTCACACTAAGTAGATCCACAGCTCTTTAGTGCCCCATGAAATCCAACAATTTGTACATTAGTTAGCAGCAACTTTTATGAATCTTTCCAACTGTCGGACGAAAGCTGTTGTGTGTGCGGTGTGTGTGTATGTGTGTGTACGAGAACGCGTGTTCGGGACCAGAAGCGGACACCGTCACACACCCCTCTCCGTCCTCATTACTCCTTACGGGTCTCGACAGCTGCAGGGACTTAACGCGGAGGGTAAACTGTGAAAGGCCTTTCAAAGCTGCTCTGCTCTGCCCTGCACTGCACACGTCTCCGAGACACTGTACACACCACACGCACCGCAGCGAGCGAAAACACACAGCTTACAAACACACAGCTTGATTTACCTTAGAGTGTCACGTCTTTGTAAGTCACCATCAAAGGCTGAAAGACACTTATGCTAATTTATGCAAATAAAGATCATAATTCATCCATCCATTTATACATCATCAGTAACTGCCTGTCCAGTACAGGGGGTTTGTGCCCGTAAATGTGATTTTTTATGTGAAATACAGTTTCTGAAATACTTGACAGAGCAACGTAAGTAAAATTATACAATGATGTGAGGTGTACATTATATTCTGTCTTGTTAACATTTCTGTTTGGTGGCACAGTGGCGCAGCAGGTAGCGTGAGGGGAGTCAAACCCAGCTCGGTCTGGGTGGAGTCTGCATGTTCTCCCTGTGTCTGCGTGCGTCTGTCATTTAACCGGTTCTTTTTCTCCTTTTTGCTGTTGAAAACTGCAGACTGACAGGCCTGAACGAGCAGAGTGACCTCCGTGCTGAGCCACACTGGAGCTGAACCCATCCTCCCCCGGGGTGATTGGCGGTTCCAATGTGGGGCGAATTGCTGGCTTTTCCCTGGCTTTTGTGACTTGGCAAAGATAGAGGTAGTGGCGATGGTGGGGGGGAGGGGGGTCCAGGGTTCCACACCATGAAGATGTGGGCTCTGACATGTCACTAGTTGTGGAGCACTGGGCATAAGAAGCAGCAGCTGCTGAGCTGGAAAGTAGGTGCCCAGAGCTCATGGCCTCTTGGAGCCCCTCTCAAGACACTGAAGGATGAAATTTTGGGAACGTTTACCCCAGCTCTCTACATAACCCACAAGCCACAGCATAGAAAAACCACCTAAACCAGACTTCTAGGCTTTTTTTAAAGTGTGAAGGTGGAACATCTCATGCAAAAGACTTGTATGTTGAGAATTCGCTTAGCAATAAAAATGAATATCAAACAAATTTTTTAAATGTATTGAGCATCCATTTTATCATAATTATGAAACGACACAAATCTTTTGCTGTATCCCCACAAATGCTGATGATAAAGATTTAGCTGCAACAAGCACAGCTGTATAGATGGGTTGCTGTCGCTGTAGGTCACTAGGAGGAGAGGAGGTTGTCTGATCTGACCTCTCTCTGGTTTCGTCCCCCTTTCACAATATGGCAAGAGGGAAACATCACGTAGCTACCGCCGTGTATGGCTCCCTGTGACACTGGAAACGTCATCGTCATCTTCACTGTTGTCACCAGGCAATGCCACAGAGACCATGGGTCATGGACTGGGCTGTGGAATGGATTTTGGACTGATGTCACACACTTTTTATAGTAACACCCTTACACAACCAAAATGTGAACAAATTTAATTTTACTGTGTGATTCACTAAATTAGTTTGAAGGTCCAGAAACTAACCCTGCTTTTCTAAAGATGGCATGAAATGACCAGAAATAGAAAAAGAAAATCAATGTGAGTTTTTTAAAGATTGGGGTAACTGAATAAAAAACAGAATCATTACCGTTTTGCAGAGGTTTTAATCCAGTGACAACATATGTCTGGACCAAAAATTTAATACAGCAACTCCTAAGCTCTTGAGAATGGTGCAGCTATGGAGAAAACACTTCATGCTTTCCTTAGAGCTTAAGGAATCACCTTTGGTGTCCTTCACTATTTCCCTCACATTTCCTGTAGGCAAAAGAAAGACAACAAGAAATAATCCCCTGAAACTGATAGCCGGATCTGGACCCAGCAGGCAAATGAAAACTAAACAGGACGGTTCTCCGCTCGCATTCGGTGAAGGAGGAGAAACAACAGTGAGAAACTGCCGATTGACTGTGAAAGTCAAGTGCAGGTTCAGGATGGGAACCTGGGCGTCATTTTTGTGGTTTATAAATCGCTCTTCATTCACCGTGGGAATATTACAACTTTGTTTTGCTCTGCTGGTGCCAATAAATTCTCTGACACCAACAGAAACAAGATTAAATACCTTCATGTCCTCCTCCAGGACATTATTATAATAAATTATTTTATTCAAGTGAAAAATTACATTTATAACTTATATTGGTGTTTACAGGAATACTTTAGTTAAATCCCTAAACGTGTTACAAAATGGAGCTTAATGAAACGGCGCTATAAGAGGACAGTCAATAATACAGTTTAATGCATAAATAGGGCTTGAAAAAATGTGCAGCATAATACAAAATAGATTATTTATAGCTTTAATAAACACAGAAGACTGTGTATTTCATTGATAACAAGTATAAAATTCCAAAAAATTGTTTTTAATAATTTTTTTGAAATGTTAAAAAATGTCATTTTGAGTTTGCATGTTTTTCTGCTGTCTGCATGGGTTCGCTTCCATTGCTCTGGTTTCCTCCCACAGTCCAGAGAAATGCGTTTCAGGTTAATTGGTCACTCTAACTCTCTAACTGCCCATGGTGCGTGAATGTGTGTGGGGCCAAACTATGATGTACTGATGACCCTTCCGGGGCTAGTTTGATACCCTAGTGACCAGTGATTCCAGGATAGACTCTGGCCTGCTGACCTAACTGATGAATAACTGGTTAACAATAATGGGTGAATGGATGGATGGATGGATGGATGGATGGATGAATCATTTACTAATTTACATTTAGCTGA
This sequence comes from Arapaima gigas, assembly GCA_900497675.1. Taxonomy (NCBI): domain Eukaryota; kingdom Metazoa; phylum Chordata; class Actinopteri; order Osteoglossiformes; family Osteoglossidae; genus Arapaima; species Arapaima gigas. Next base: position 959,682 of record UFQX01000084.1, read on the forward strand.
CACCTTTGCCCAAGGTGACTTGTAGTATTAGATGTAGATACTAAGCTACTTACAGTTAAAAGCATCTAAGCTGGACAGTCCTGAGCACCTGAGAAGCAGCTATCTGATGACAGCTACAATATATCCAGTGTGATCTTACTCACTCTTCAGATACAGCACTGAGGACCCATTCAGGTGGATCTCTCTGGCTGCACATTTCCCGATGTTTTGTTAAAAATAAAAGAATGTTTAACTACAGTTATTCTTAGGTTCTTGCCTTCCTGAGATATTCTGGCTGCTCCGGTGGAACAGTCACCTTGCTGGGTGCAGGATTTAGGGTTGAAGAAGTGCTTTTTTCCTGTCCAAGAAAACTGATTTGAGCTCATTTTATATTGAATATAGTTTCTATCCATTTCTTTTCTTGCCAATCTCGCATTTCAATTGTCTTGGACAAAAAAGAAGGAAATTCACTGCAGAGGTCCTGTAATAAGGACGCTTGGGTTTTGGTCACAGGCTGCACTTAACCCCCCTAAAAATTCCCTTTAAAAAGTTTTGGAGAGCTGGCACTGAGAAGATGTCTCACAGGGCAGCCTGGGTCCAACACCGTTCTGTTCTCTAATTAAATGTTGGCCCTCCGATGCATGAACCACTTGCAAATGGCATGCAAACATCTCCACAGTCGGCTCCGGTTTCAAAGTCGAGGGCCAGCTGCGCATGGAGAAAATTGGCCAGTTCTGAACATCTAATGCTGGGGCTTTTGAAATGAAAGCGGTCTTGAGAGACTGAAAAAAGTACAGGAAAAAATGTCATGTTTGATAGGCAGCAGATGTTCTACTGGATTTTCTGTGGTCCCTGGCAGGTTTGGATGTGTGACAGATTGTTTTTGCACTTTGTGTTGGACTCGCTATCTTTTCTTTCATGGATTCTATAAGAGTTCAACTTGACCCCCCATCAAGGGCAGATTTACTTTTGCTTATCTTTGTGCCACCGACACACACCTTAGTTTTACTCCATTCAGAGCCAAAAGACGCATCAAACGCTTTGCAAATAAGGCTTCAACTTTGATCAAACCCTTGTTTTGCCTGCGATTGTAATGTCAGAATATGTAAAATTCGCCTTCAGCACGTCTCTTCATTACTATAAACCATAAACAGAAGAGTCGAGTGATTTTATTACTGACGTGACTTTTTATTATATAAGCACAGCTTATCCTCAGTTTAGTGGACCTAGATTTTTACAGAGTTCATATCTGACAGGGAGTCACAGTAATACTCCAGAAAAAAATGGAAAATCATAAATAAAAAAATAAGTATTTTTGCTTTTTAACTTTTTGGGGGAAATAACTTCATTCATGCATATAAATAACATTTTAAAAATTTTGATACTGCGCTCCTAAAAGGAAGCATCCAACCGACTCCATTGTTAGTGTCATGAAAGTGGTGCAGTGCCCCCTAGTTCCCCCGTAGCAGTGGTCTGATGGAGGTAAATCAGCACTTCATTCACTGATTTTTGCATATTATTCACTGCACTGTACATATGTGTGTTTCTATTACAGCATTGACTTTATTCCATTTTATTAGGCACATTAAAAAGTGTTACTGTAGTACGTAATGCAGGAACATACAGCACCATAGTAAAAAATATTACATTTAAATTACCCTTTAGATTTTCAGGACACCTCCTCCCCCATTTAGTCCAGAAAATGGAGGATGGACTGTCGGTCACATACTCTATATTGTTCCACACATTAAAAGCTAAGCAGTGTTGCTCATGGCAAACATTCAGCTGCAAGTAGAGAAATTCTCATTCTTTGGTCGAGACCTTCTGACTAAAAAAAAAAAATTGAAAATATTTATGCAGGTACTTCCTTGGTCACATAGGGGAAAACTTTCTTAAAGACAGATACATGTAGTGCCAGAGAAGAGGTTTAAACCTGCTTGTCATCGCTCAGTGCAGTTGAGTCGATGTCGAATCTTGGTGCCCACAGAGCTTCTCCAGTCACTTCTGTCCTCCACTTGTGTCCTTAGAGTCGGGGGAGGAGGAGTGTTTCTGTTGTCACTGTGGGTCCATTCGTGTGGTTGCTCCTCATCTTCTTGGCTCTTTTCCACCAACTTTACAGCTTTTTCGAGTGGATCCAGTCTTTACCTGACAACTTCAGTCTCATTATTTGCGTTTCTAATGAGACCTTTGGCCTCATTTGATCTGGTACCCATCTGTTTGTTTTCCTGGCTCTTCATAGCACCCTTAAAAGTCTCCTGCATCACCGTTATTCAAAACAACCTTTTCTACTTTCTGTACTTTCGCGTTTATGTGGCACCGAACACGCCTGTTTCATTTCATAAACAGGAAGGAGATAAGACACGAGCGACTATTTGAGGCTTTAACTCATCCTCTGCAAAGGCTCAAAAATGTATAAGCAGAATGGGAAATGTGAATTAATACAACTTAAGAAGCTTTCAAAGTTGTCCTACCTTCGTGTTTTACGTGCTGCTGCTCACAGGAAGACGCACTGCATGTTGACCAGGCCACTGCAGCGATTGTGCCCCTGGTTTAGAGACTGATTTGTCTGGTTTTTTTTGGTCTTTGCACCCCAGCGAAGCAGTCAGCTGTTGTGCTGGAGTGAGACAGAGTGGTTGAGACAACATGGGTTTAATGGCTCTCATACTGTTCATACAAACAAACCCTTGTGCTGGGTCCACCGACGGGGGCAGTGAAGCTGGGTGGTGAGCTGGAACCTGGCCCAGGGTCAGGTAGGGTTTGTTTGCACGGGGTTATTTATGAATGGCAGCCGCACATCGGGCCACAGTTGCTAAGGGCTGTCCGGGGCTGTGGCCTTCCCTTGGGGGGGAGAGGAAGTTGGTCATCAGGTCAGAGTCCTGATGGGAGCGGTCAGCCAACAGGTGGGCAGAGCAGAGGCCCTGGAAACAACCCCAGACTGTTCACACCTGTCTCTGCTGTCAGTCAGCATCTTCTTCAGGTCGCGCTGGTTTGGGGAAACCTGCTTAAAAAGGCGTTTAAATCTACTTATGAGCCCCATTAGCATTTTAGCTTCAGTGATTCACATGCCCTCCGCTGATAGTGCTCTGCTGCTGCGTTCTTTGATGGGTTATTTTTATATTTTTTCTGCTGCATTGAGTTTGATTGATGGCCTGAAGTCACCACTCGGGTGGCATGAAAACTGATCCTTTAATCTATTTTTGAGTCGAAGCACACTGGTTAGGGGCTGTATATTACCCCGGGGAACGGTTTTAAAGGCACTGTCTACAATTCAGAGAACATTTGTTCAGAAAACTTTTATAAGGCTATAAGACAGTTTTCCATTTTAATATAGTTAGCTGTTTGTGACTCAAAACACTGTGATTTGCCATTAGTTTTGGGTACCAGTTTGCAGTGAATTTTGATTTGAAACAAGGTGGAATCAAGTCTGGCCCTCAGGTTTAGCCCTGCACTGAGATGTGGAAAGTCACTGGTCACTGCCTCTTTAAGGCTGAAATCGAGAGTTATTCGCATATTAAAATGTAATTTATTACCCAGTCTCATTCATGAACATTACTGAAGAAATCATAGATGAAAATGATCATTTAACTCTACTTATTTATGGCTTATTTACTTCTCTGTGCAGAAACTGGAAGATTATTTCCCTGTTTGAATGTGGAGATTTTGACAAACATTTATTCCGACTGAATAAAGTCCAATACACAAAGTGGGAAATGCAGTGATTTACTGAGTTCTACCTGCTCGTACTGTTCTATTTGCTCCTCTCATCCTCATCATCTCTGTAAGAATAAAACAGCTGGCATTAAATCCCCAGATGCCGCCCAAAGACTCATTCCTGTGCCACCTGGCACCCGCTCCTGGATTATGGTGCGATGAGGGTAATGTGGCTGTAATGTTCTGTGAACACAATCCGCGTGTCCCCAAACAACTGGCCCCTAGCTGAAACAATGAGCATATTGGCTGCTTTCAACGAGGTCCTTACATTTTCCCCGCTGCTGGAATGTGGGCTGCGTGCGAAGCCCTGCACTGCCATATCGCTGTGCGGCAGCTCAGGGAGGGGGTCAGCACCGGTTAGCCTCGGGGGGGGTTAAGAGGGGTTCTATGAAATCTCGTTCCCTTCAAACAGGCAAAAATTATAAAGCCCAGCTGTCAGGTCTGACAAAAGGGCAGCGGCACCAGGAAAAGTAAATATCCAAGGCTGGAGGCCCCTAGTTTTTGAGGTGAGAAGGCCTGATGGTTTGTGTTCTGAACGCACATGGAAATTAGGCATTAAATAATTAATGAAAAACATTGTGCAAAAACGCCAAATTTAATGCATCCATCCCTCTTTTAATGCTTGAAAATAATAAATAAAAGAGAAAAAAATTGTTCATGGGCAGTTATTTATTATACGCCAATCTGCAAATGTCCACAGTGATACACCGTGCAGAAGTCACACACGAATGTTTGAAAGATTTATTATTTAAAAAAGTGTTAAGATCAACATCTTAGGCATAAAACTAACGTTGAATTCTCTGTATACCTGAAAATATTGTGGTTTAGATTTTAGTCAAATAAGTCATGAAGTGGTTATTTACTGATTCAGTAGCTGACTTTAGTGGCTACCGAAAGGAATAATTTGGTGACAAGCAAAGTGGCATGCCTACGAACTTACAAAAGACAGTCCCTGTGCCATTCGGTGCCAGTATGACAAGAACAAAGCACTACAGAACACTGATCTATGAAATATGTAACTGCTTCCTCAAATCTGCATGAGGTCCAAAGCAGAATTCACCTAGCTGTGAGGCATAGCTTCATCATTCAGGATGATGGTCCCGCTGCCTTGTTGACCTGCAAAGGTGGAACCATACAGAAAAATAACAAAATGAGCTGCTGGTCCATTTCTACAGCCCCCCCCCCCCAAAGTCTGCTCAGTAAAGGTTAAGAGGAGCATGCAGCCATCGGCGTACATCCCGTCTCCCCAGATGACCTTGTGAAGTTCTCCAGGCGAAACATCTTTGCGTTTCTCGGCATCGCTTCTCGAGCCCAGAGCTGGGCAGACAGTTACGTCGCAGGCGTCCGGGATGCGAGGCGTGAGGCGAGGCGGTCTCGGCCTTTAAAAGGATTCCCCGGCCCCATGTGTGGTATGGCTGCATGGCAGGTGCAAGGGGGATTTGCGCACCACACATCTCTGCGGTTTAACCCCACATGTGTTCCACTGTAATCTGCACTTTGGTCAGGCCTTCACTCCATGGCAGCACTGACAGACCTGGAAAAGGTGTCCTTCCCATGTGATAGAGAAACATAGCTCTGAATCAGTCCTTAAATATATACTTCCTTTTCATTTGTTACAAAAGTATCAAGCAAAACTATAGTGTATATAAAAATTGAAGTGCATTTTTAAATCTATGTTGCAAAAATATATTACAAACATTAAGGCAGCACATGGTGCGGCTGCCACCTTCCAGGTTTCGATCACCCAAAAACAAAGTACTTACTCCAGTAAAATATATATCCAGATGTGCACATTAATAATTCTAATTTGTCTCTGAATAAAGTGTCAGTTAAATGAATAACAAAATATTCGTAGATGGGAAATCTGAACAAAAAGCCAAAGCAACAGAATTGAATGTGTAACTTTTTCTTGGGTCCTGTAGAGGGAGCTGTCACTGCTCTTTGCTTTGTTTTGAGTGTGTGTGCGCGCGCGCGCATGTGTGTACGTACACCGTGAGAGCCATGGGGGACCCTGGGTTTCTCCAGTTGCAGACAGGCAGACTCACTGGCACCCTAAAAAGTAGCTTCTTCATCCTGGAGACAGCTGCTGTCTCCGTGACGACGCAAGCAGCCAATGGGGTGGCAGCCTGGAGATGGGGCAGCCAGTGAGCGGCGCGCTGTCAGGGGTCAGCAATGCTAGGCCAGCTGGTACAGTGCAGTGAGCGCTATTCCAGGAACTCCGGTGTCAGGACAAAGTGTCGCTGGCTGTCCACGCCGGCTCTCTTCCACGTACCGGTATTTCAAGTCTGTCTAGGCGCGCCGAATACTGACCTGTCAGCATCCAAAAATGTACACATTCACGTTATTTTTTAACCCGTTTCAAACACATGCCTGGACACTGTTGCTCGACAGTTACAACAAATAGACAAAACCAGGTTTACCTGGGAAATACTGCTTATATCAGTAACCACATATATCGCAGCTGAAAAATAAACTGTATACGATGTTTTTTTAACCATTTATTTCAAGATTATTTATCCATCCATCCATTATTGTTAATGGAGGTGATCTGTAACTCAAAATTGTTGTTCATCGCGATATGAAATTTCACCCTGGCCGGGACTCCAGTCCACAGCAGCCTTACTTATTCATTATAACCAAAATACTAGAACATTATAATGACATCTTACGAATTTTCAAAGTCTGAACATTTAGAGAAGCTTAATGAGTTGTTATTATTAATGGAACGGGTCCCTGTGAAACAGGTGCTGTTGTCGTGCGGGTGGTCCTCACAGTTATTTGTTAAGGCTCCCAACTACACAAAGCATATGCGCCGCGTTCGCAAGAGATGGTGAAGATGCCACGGATAAAACTGTTTCCCACTCTTAATTGCAGCCAGCTCCGCATAAATACACCTTGTCACACTCCGTTGTATATTTGCTGGGACTTGATACCACCTGCTGCACCTGGATCTTATTATTTGGCCACTGGGAGGTGGGGGGCTGTGGGCAGCGTGTCTTTGCGGCCGCAGCCGTGTGTGTGTGTGTGTGTGCACACATGCATTGCTGTTACCTCTTGAGCCCAGTTTTGAAGTGATGAGAGGTGGAATGCAGAGAGCAATCCCACCCCCCCCCCCCCCCCCCCCCCCCCNCAGCGAGAGAACCCAATTAGAGCAGGTCCGTCTCCGGCCACATCTCACGCCGAGCAAACCCCCCCCCCCCCCCCCCCAGGTTGTCGGTTGTCCGTGAGCTTGCCAGTAAACGCACTGAATGGGGCAGGAGCTGTCATACAAGGTTTGTCTGACGGCTGATTGTAAACAACTCGGGACGCCTGACACCGAAGGGCAAACGGGACCTTCTAGACAGAAGGGTGATCGCAGGTGTAGACACCATACCGGTGAGGCAGGAGAGACAGCAGGTGAATGAAGAGGCTGTAAGTCACGGAAGGGAGAGGAACAGTAAGTCACTCAAGTGGGAAGCAGTACATCAACAAACGGAGACAGAAAGTTACTAAAGGGAGACGGACGGGGGGTAAAGGAAGAGGTGGAGATTGTAGGTCAATGGAGGGAGAAACACAGGAAATCAAAGAAGGGAGAGAGACTCGAGTTTTACAAAGGAAGAGAGACTAAGTCCATGAAGGGAGAGATGAAGACAGAGAAGGGAAAGGGACGGGAAGTGGAAGGTAATGAAGGGAGACTGTAAGTCAAAGAAGGAAAAGAGACAGGAAGTCAATCAAAGAAGAGACAGGAAGTCAATTAAGGGAGAGAGACAGGAAGTCAATTAAGGGAGAAACAGGAAGTGAAGCATTGAAGAGACAGGAAGTAAATGAAGGGACAAAGACAGGAAGTTAAAGGAGCAAAAAATAAAATCAGTCAAGGGAGAGAGACTGGAGGGCAATCAAAGTAAGAAAGAAAGAAAGGAATTGAACAAAGGAAGGTTGGGGAAATTTGAAAAAGACTAGAAAGACTAGTTACCGCATTGGTTCAAATCCTGAAGATGAATCTTTGAACCAAAGACTTACAATGCATTATTTTCTAAGAAATTGTGATGTCAGACATTTGTTGTGTGATACCAAATGTGACCTTGGACAAGGTCATCTGACACCAACTCTTACTATGCTATAGGTTTATTTGTGTGGGGGGGGACAGTGTCCATCTCAATGGACAAAGTTCTTTCCCCTTCAACCTCACCCACCCCCACCCCCACCCCCTATGATCCCACTCATGCTGTCCCCCTCAGTGCCCCATTGGCTTGGGCTTAGGAGTAGCCAGATAGCATTGATCCCCGTGACTTTCACAGCAGCTGCACAAAGGGCCGGTCCCTTTAAAAGCCCCATAAATCTTCTCACCACAGGGCTGAGGGCACGGACAGCAGGAATTACTTTTAAAACATATTTAGAATCATTCAAATGATTTCCTGCTGCATTATAAAAGTAAAACTGAGGTTTGAGAGCCATTGGATGAGCCTATACAACGCAAAGCCTAGTACAATTGCTCTGGTTAAGTAGCTTTTTACTCAACTATCAAATCATCCTCCAGCATTTAAAAAGAAAATGTATATTATTAAATAATTTGAAAATATTAATAGCTCACTGTCAGTTTGTGTGCTGCTGGCCACTCCTCTGTTCACAGTGATCATCCAGGGATAAAATAGTCAATATTTATGAAAAGGATGTTTAAAGGTCCAACTCTGTTTGGCATCCAGTTTCCTGGCAAAGAAATGTTGGGAATATGTGCAGAGTGAGAAGAAGGTGTGTGACTCACTGTTTGGGGCAGTAACAGGACACACACACGGCTAATCGGGGGAGCAGGTCTCTCTGGCCGGTTATCATCAACTTAACCTTTATAACCCATCAATGACCTTTCATAACCCCCACCAAGGGAAACACTGACCTGTTCCCAAGTGTGAACACAGCAGCTGCTAATCCATCACTTCAAACTGGCAACTAAAACAATCCTCATATTCTTTCGATGTATAATAATATGGATTCCACAGACATTATTAATTAAGCTGAATAAAATCAGTGTAATTATTTCTTTTAATGGCATCATTTTATAGTTCCATTACAATTTCATGTTGAAAAAAGTCGGACCTGTTTATTTCGTCTCGTGCTTAATAAGGTTTCCTGTTATGCCATTCATAAAAAACGCCTGCATTTTACTGCCTTTTTACTAAGTGATGTAGTATGTGAGTTGGCCCCCGATCGCCCACCCCGGCCCAGGCTGCCACCCTGGTGCGTAAGGACTTCCTGCTTCAACAGTCATTTATCAGCATTAACATGGATCACGCAGAAAACCATCCACCGGCATCGGGTTTAGACAGAGCCATCAGGTGAATCGCTTGGGCCTCTTGTATGTGTATCTCACTGCACATAAGTGCTGCGCCTTTTCCTTATTAAAGGCAAATTTGTGTGTGTTCAGTTGTATAAATGTGTGTACAGAATTTTAACAGCAGTCCTTCCGTACTGTTAGGGCTCAGATACTTGTGCGCGTCCTGGAGATGGTTCAAGCTTTCATCCCTATTAGCTGGGCTGTCCAACCCTAACTGTGCTTCTATGAACTCAGCCTTTACCCTTCAATGCTGAGAAGATACTCTTGCTGCTATAAGATCCAGGGTGATGTTGCTGGTTGGAATGGTCATTAGCTGACTGATCACCTCACAGTGAAAATGTTACAGCCTATTCTTGCACCCAAACCCTCTTCCTAGTGACTAAGAACAGGTGGTTGCCCTACAGTGTCAGCTAATCCTTATTTGGAGACGGAAAATCAGGGTCGTTCCTTCAGCTTTTTGGTTAGCTGGTTGTGTCTAGTAGTTATTTTGTCTTTTAGAATGGTTTGAGAAGCAGGAGATGGGGCCATGTAGTGCAGGGCAGCAGAAAATAGCTCAGTGTAACTTTAATCCCACAGACACAGCTTAGAAATCTCTGCTATGAGAGAATCTTACCAGCAAAGCACAGTATCACCCGATTCCTCATCAGATTCCTGCTAAGAATAGACATCACAGAGCTACCGGGTACTGAGGGAATGTCCAGTAAGTACTGATGAATCATGGGATGGATCAACAGCAAGTTACTTGCTGAAGGAAATATTCAGATGATTCAGTGGATGAGTGTCTAATGTCTCCAGTCCCAGGCGCATGTCAAACACTTACCTAGGGGGCATAGTGGTTAAAGGAACAGGCTTGTAATGCGATTGTTGCCTGTTGAAGTCCCAGGATGGGCCCTGTTGTTATAATAAAAAAAGTTGAGAAGCTGAGAGTGGTAGTGGAGTGCAGTCAAGGTTCTGGAAGTCCACACTTGGCCCAAGTCCTCTACAGCTAAGCCCAAAGTGCACTTGGAGGAACACAGCGTGGCAATTGGGGAATTACCGCTGTTAGTCACACGAAATACGTTATGGATGTGGGGGTCGTAGCGCAGGAGGCAAACTGGCAATTTAGAGGCCGTTCGGTTTTTTTGGTGTATTTCTTTCTGGCACAGAGCAGGATCTTGGTATGTTTATCATAACTAGCAGTTAAATTGTATTTCACATTTTTAGAAACAATCAGCTGAGTGTTTTGGACTTTACAAATTGTACGGTTTCTCAGAGAATGTCCCAGTTTCCAAATGAACCACAAAAACTACCAAACAGATGAATTTGTTCAGTAAAGTCTTTTAAAATACAACGGAATGCTTGTCCAGAACCTCCTGCCTGCTTAAGTCTTGTATGTTGCTGATGTGCAGTAGTGTGAAGACTTTCCACTTTGCATGAGTTTTGCAGACGGACTGTCTGTAAATTGACCACCTGTTCCTCTTGTTCCACCTCAGTTAGACCTCCATAAGAACTTAATTGTGCTTTCAGAGAAAAGAGAAATAAAGATGAAGTCAGAGTAGCTCCAGCTCCTTCTTCTGTACTCACATACTCTAGCTGCTTAACTTCGTTGACTTCATGCTGTATTAAGACCACGCTGTGATCTGCTGTGTTAAGACCTTACTGTGACGCATCTGAGGAGCCGACCCCCAAGCGACACTTACAAAGACCACCCTGGATTGCCTTTTCTACAAAAGTGACATCGACAAGTGTGGAGAATTGGGAAATTAGACCATGGGAACTGTTCAGGAACCTGAGTGTCCTGGAAGTGTGTTAATCCTGTCCAACTGTTTATACTCCTGCAAACTGACAAGAGGCCTATGTGTGTTTTCAAGGTGAGCACTGACCACCTCACCGTTTGCTATTATCCGTTGACTCGTCCTAATGCTGAATTCAGGACAGGAACATTTGGCTGTTAATCAAAATACACGGTTAAATTCATTATAGTTATTAAATGTGTTTTCATACAGTCCCCTCATTGCCTGCATCTCCTCCCATTAAGCTGACAAATAACAAGGCACTTAGGTCTATACATAAACTTAACACTCTAAAGCAGGTAATTCACACATAAATCAGATTTTTCTTGCCACTGAGACATAACAAAAAATGAGTGTAATATATAAGATCACGTTAAAGCTAGCAGTCATGTTTAAAAATGTATTAATTTAGCCACATAACAAAAATATGCCAATGACGTATGTTGACAGTTTATTAGGTACACCTATCTAACAGTGCTTTGCACCTCGTTCGTCTTTGTGACATGGTGCATTGTCATGCTGGAAGTTTCCCTCTCAGTGGGATAAACTGTAACCATGAACTGATGCATTTGGTCATTATCAAGATGTTCAGATGCACTGTGCTATTCAGAGGTTCTTCAGTGGGTATCGGGGCCCTAATATGTGCCAGAAAATCACTCCTCACACCATCACATTGTCACCACCAGTCTGTATTGTTAATGCCGGACAGGATGGCTCTGTGAACTCATGTTGTTTATGCCTAATTCTAACCCTTCTGTCAGCATAATACAACCCTGGATATATCTGACCGAGCAACTTGTTTACACTTTGTCCAGTTTTGATGAACAAACCTCCTCTGCCCATTGGAGATGCGCTTTCTCATTCTTTGATGACAGCATCAACACCTGACATGGTCTTCGGGTCTTCTGCTTTGGAGATGTTGGAATGAACATGCATGGCGCAAACCTTCGCACCTCTTTCAAAGGCAATGAGACCACTTTTTTGCCCATTCCAACACTCAAGTGAACACTATCTGATGCTAGAATCACCGGTCTGTCTGAAATACACTACACACCACACTCACATGATGTATTACTTGATGTATGAATATAAAATTACTGTAAGGACGAGGGTCTACTGAGTAAATGGCAACTCAGTGTAGGCATACCTTTTTTTCCCAGTAGATGTGCGAAATGAGGAGAAAAGTGAAGACATTTATGAGCATCTCTAAGTGTTAAAAATCAGTAGTTTAACTGCCATTGAAAACATCATTTTCCTTGATCAACAGTAAAACAGTGTTAAACAGGGGTGTTTTAATGACATTTGCTTTCATTCATTTCTATTAACTTTTGCAGCTATTATGAACTGCAAACTGGAGGTCAGTCCAGTGCTAATAAAATGTATCAAAATGCAGGGGTTGTTGGCAGGAATTCCACAAGTGTCAGTTATTTACGTTGTTTTAGTTGGTGCAGAAACAAGGGTGTCTACTTGGTGACCATTTGAGAGCAGCTAACATTTAGCAAAGAAGACCACCAGCGGTGAGGGCCAGATAGAGGAGGGAGGAGCTGTGACCACCACCCAAGTACCGGGGCATCATAAGTACCTGGCAGCCGCAGACTGTGGCCGTGTGAACTAAATTTGGCCCAGTGTTATGTTCACACCTGCTGCCTCCACTGCTCTTCATGGCTCCTCATGGCTCCTCTGGTGGCAGCCCTGCCGTTCCCCCTGCTGCAAGTCCAGGTGGGTGTCCTGACACCAGCAGACAAAAGACCACAGCTTACAAAAATATTTCCCGAGTACAATTACAGTTTATATCCGCTTGGCCACGCTATTTCCAGGCAAGCGATGTTGGGGACGTTGAGGCAGTCAGCAGTTATTTTCTCAGTGCTCATATACCTATACATTTCATCTGCCGAGGCTGTAATCCAGAGCGTCCTATGTGGCCACGCAACGCAGACAGGCCAACAGCAGTTAAAAATCTGCAAAAGAAAATTCCACTGTATTCATTTTGAAAACATGGCGACTCACTTAATAACTCAAACTTCACAAATGACCCTCATTGGCTCTTATTATTAGAACTGCAATGGGGATGTACTGTCAGTCAGCTTTTACTGCTCTTCTTTCATGTTTTGTGGTGGGTGGGGCAGTTACCTGGAGACCACACAGAGAGTCCCTTTGCGTTTACCCCCCCAACCTTAACACAGTAACGTGTGCGATACGCAGTACAATACAACACATCTAAATGGACTGCAACGGACAAGAGTGAAAAGCGGAAAATTTCTAGGAGTGTTGTCACTGTAGGCCCAATGTGATCCTGTCTGTCTGCTTCGGTGGGACTAAACGGCATCACTCACGCCATCACCTCAATGCCATCATCCATATTATATGATGAGTATTTATTCGGAATTGTTCAAATCACTAGAATTTTTTTGGAAGTTTGACATCACTGCATATCCACTGTTTTTAGATTTGCCAACAAATATTAATACAACCCTCCCAACAAGTTTTTCTGTTTGGGTCACCCAGATATGTTTATTTCATTAAAATTATGAGTGTTAATGGCTGCACGTCCTGCTTTTCTGTGGGTGGCCTTAGTAAGTGTCAACACCCCTCTCAGCCCACAGGCCACTGTTTCAAGGGTCTATGATCAAAGTCAGCATAAGAGATTTTGTGCTATATGGCTGCAGTTAGTAGTTAAGGAACTGGCCCAGTGACTAAAAGCCTTCTGAAGGTGCCCTGCAGTGAAACCTTCAGTTAAACTAGTTAGATACTTTCTTGATTAAAATAAAAAGCACATTGATTCATTCCTATTGATAAAGGTCTGATCGAATCACAGCATAGCCCTCCACCCCACCATTCCTTGCTTGCTTATAATTTTATAGCATAATTTACCTTCAATGTCATAGTCACAGTCATGTCTTTAGTCCCTGAGTCCAAATAACGTTGTCCCTAGATTCACTGGAAAAGCTTTTTCAGGTGACTTGTATCTACTGAGTGAAGTAGAGCCAAGGCCCCATTAATATAAAATAATTTTTTCTTCTAAGACATATCGGAAATAGACCAATTATTGTAAACAAAGCATGCATCTAATGACTATATTAGATGTTAATGCAATAATAATACTGCAGCGACCTGCTTTCAGTGTGATTTCGGCAGTGTTACAAAAGGAGGGTTTGAGATAGTGGACTGTGGACTTTGTTTCTCTGCAGCATATTTAAATACTGGCACTGACAGAACACAACGACACACCCACCCCAAAGCCTTCAACCCCACTGAGCACAGAGAGGGTCAACAGTCCCTTTATAACGCTCCACGTTGGCTAGACACAGCGATTTACAAACAGACAGCAACAGGGCATTATGGGAGAGCCATATCTCCCTCCTCTACAGCTAGAGTACTAATAAAACAAATAGAAATATTTACCCACAGTTTTTCCGTCTTCCCATTACGTCCGAATTCATCTCATCATGGGGTGGGTTTTTAGGACATTGTACTGTATAAATGAAGTCATGACTGCAACTTCATCTAAGATATATTCATGAACAGTTATACCAAACAAACTTAATTTTTGCTTTCCAATATAAATTTGGAGGAACCGTAGGTATAAAGGTATAATATGTGAAGTAAAACCATCTTCACTGCAGCTTTATCAATCACTCATCAGTGACAGTGAGAGGTGCTTCTGTAGATCCCCAGAAGGTAGATGTCAGCACTGACCATAATCACTATTCCAAGAATCTGAAACAGAAATGAAACACTATGGCCATGTCCAGCTTGCTGATGTTGACACTCCAGGGTCCACATCACGATGAACCCAGATAAACATCCATTTAGCTTTTCATTCCAAGAACAGGGCCGCATCTAGAATGTTCATCAAAGGGAAAGGGGTTTGTAGGTTCTATTGCCAGGATTTTATCTTTATCATGGAGCAGCTTATGTTTACTCCACATGCAGATCACTGATGATATCAAATGGTGGCTATGAAACGCCACCAGGCAAGTTGTGCCCCCTTTCAGATGGCTATCATATGTTAAAGTGCAGCTATAGTCATGTGTTGTATTCACCCAGATTTTATACTTTCTCTATCAGCTGGACCAGCAAGTGACATAGTAGTTAGAGTTACTGCCTTGCACTTAAACAATCCTAGTTTGAATCCCGCCTCCTGCTGTAGTACCCTTGATCAAAGCTCTTATCCTCAACTGAGAATAATGAGTTAAAGTTACCCACCTGTCTGAATGAGTAGATCATTGTAAGCTCTTAATTTTGTACAGAAGTGTCAGCTAAATGAATAAATAAATCAATTACTGTATCGTTTATCAACTGTCGTACGATTCTCTGTTGGACTTGGTTATCCAAAGGGCATTCATTTCCACACAGAGTGAGATCGCAGCCCTCCTGACACAATGCAGTCCAGCAGTCACCAAGCAGATCTGCAGGGGCAGGGTGTGTTGTGCCCAGCAGAGACTCCCTGACCAAGTAAAACCCTCCCTTGCTCCGCTGCAGCAGGTCTTCAACTCAACAGCAGCAAATGGGCCTGGACGCGAGTGACCAGCCTGGACTCAGCACAGAGCTCACACAACCTGGTCCATATTTTAACGCTTAACATTTGGAGGACATTTTCACCTCTACCTTCTTGCAACCTGCTTCCGGCTTTCCAACCAACAGTACGTCCTTCCAACTCCCTCCATTGGCTTATCTGTTGCTCAGTGGCAGTCGGTCATTTTCCTACTTGCTTGTCTCCTCTGGTGACTTTGCCCCTCACCGTAATGACAGACTTCTCCAACAGCTGCACGCTAAAGACAAAAAAGAACCACCCACAGCCATTGTTGCGCCACTCGTCCTGTCAGCATGACCAGGCCAAGAGTAAGTCGCAAAGGAATCCGCGCTCAGTTTAGAAATAAATGAAATTATACCCAAAGGCTCGCTACAGCTGCGGCCTGATCCGGGCACTCACTTAATGTCACCATCACTATCCCGAGTATGGCCGACATCGGAATCACAGCAAACCCCAAACAGATTTAAACAGATTCTTCCCATGAAATGAGTGTCTATATATGTGCACTTTACGTTTTCAAATCAAACGCCACACGCAGGAACCAAAGGAGGGCTGCACACGAGCGATGCTCAGAGCCCCTTTCATTTCTTAAACCCAGTGACGATGGACAGGAATGAACTGTAAGGCCACATTCTGACATAGAGCTGACAAATACTCTGGGGATTAATCTAAATTCTCATTAAGGTTTTAATTTTAATAATTAAATTAATCATTGTAAGTGACAGTACAACTTGTTTTCAATGATATGCCATAAAGTGTGCCATTTTATACATACAATGGAACCGCAAGCAATCATTTTAGACGAGGGTCTTGTTCATTTTAAAAATGTGTCCCGTACTTTTCATATTTGCCTTACAGTGGAAGTTTGAATTATGCTGAGCTGTACAGAACATTAATGCAATTATTTCTTCCTCTACCTGGTATTTACCTTTAAAGCAAAATATGAGGTTTGTACACTAAGCTACTTAGTTACCCATTCGCTAAACTGGGCGATTTTTACCGCATCAGACCAGACTAAATAATACAGCAAAACTCGAATGAAGGTCTTTCGAGTACAAGGCCACAGTGCTAACCGCTTTTCTTGATTTGTGACATATGCAACTTGCGACAAAATAAACTTACAGCGCCATCCCATTAACCATTATTTTTGAGCTTCGATGTTTGGCCATTACGATTCACAGTGACTGTTCCATCTGTTCTACGACAACATCCCTAATGCAGCCATATTTCTTTTAGCTTGGGTCTCAGTCCATGTTTAGGTGTCTAGCAGCGACTGTGTAATTTAATAAAACATTTTATGTACTGATCTTTTTGTTTGTGATTCAAGTTCATTTTTATTTACAGTTGCTAACCAGTGAGGAAAGAGTACTGAAAAGAATAAGTTAAAGAAAATACATTTAAATATGCAAGTGAAGATGATGCAGTATGAACATATACCACATTATTGAATTGTGTGTCATAATTATATAAGTACTGTTTATCTCTTTAATATTAATGTATTTTGTGAAATTAGTGAGGAAAATATAACAACAAATACGTCACATCATTTATCAGCGTTAACTGTTCTTATGTCCTTATGGTTTCTATAAAGCAGTATAAGGGGAACTGTGCCGTGTGACAAAGTTAACTTGCGATGAATGAGTTGGAACGGAACCCCATCATAAATCAAGGACCACCTGTCTGACAAAAACATGAACCAGTAAAATGCAATCATGTGTAGAACTTAAAACTGACAGCAATGTCAGCTTGATACGTTGCTGACCAACAACTGGAGATGTGGATCGCTGCCTCAGGGTGTCCCTCCTGGGGTTACGTCAGACAGGCGGTGCAGCGAAGCAGCCCCGTGAGGGCACACAAGCAGGGGTTTCTGCTCTTAATCCCTCATGCTGCTGTGGCACCACGCTTGCTGGCCGGCATGGGCCAGGGGGAGGGGTCTCTCCAGTCCAGCACCGTGATCCTCTCATTGTCCATGCCGAAGGCCCGTAACCCGACACAGGGTCTGTTTGCAATGTGATCCGTGCCGATGTCGCACAATGCCAGTGTTGTTGGAGCAGGCCATGGGGGGGTCTCGCACCCCGCAGCAGGTGTCGAGGGCAACGTGCTGCCTGTCAGGCCAGCGCTGCGTCATCCGCAGTCCATCTCCCTCCCCAGGGGTCTGCTGTCAGTGATAAGTTAAAGCTACAACTATAGGGGTCTGCAGTGTGCAGTATTCCTGCTACCTGTGCAGCTGTCTGACTATCTAACAAGGACCCCAATGCACATGTACAAAAATGTTAATTCTCCAGTGAAATCAGCTAATCTGTTTTGTGAATCCATTCAAGAAATCATTTGCTGAGCTGAAATAAAGGTAATAAACGCATCAGTCCATCCACCCATCCATCGTATTATTCTTGACTGCTTGTGAAAGCAGCAAAACTTGAATGAAGGTCTTTCAGATAGGATCATGATAGTCCAGGACCTTTTTAGGAATGGTAGGGCCCAAAGCAGGATACCCCCTGGATGGGATGCCAGTCCCTCAAAAATAATACACTTGTACCTCAGTTTACAAATACAGTTAAGACCAGAAGCTGGAGTGTAACTTTGAGTTGTTTGTATTTTTGCCCCACTACATCACAGTGAACACTTATTAATACAGCTTAATCTCTTGATTTATTTATGGGTTCTATTAAAAGCACCGGCTAAAGCTAAAACAAACTGAAAATTCACCCTTATTTGTTTTATTTTCTTTAACAACTCAAACAGTGCAGGGTGTCAGAGCCCCCCCAGTCTTGGAAGCACACAGAGTGAGACAGGATGCAATAAGGACTGGACTCCAATTCATTTTATCTTTTATTTGCATTCAGTTACAGTTAAGCTGTCCACTTTAAAATGACCAAAAATAAAAAGAACATGTCATGTCCACAATTCAAAATGGGGCGAGTGTATTAAAAAGGGTTTCACCTTAAATGCCAGCTGTGTGTCTCATGGTAAACAAAACAGGCCAAGCAGAAGATGCCGATGTCTCGTACGAACATTTGTCACATCTGGTTAATTTGTTTGCGGCAAAAGTGCAATGATAGAAATTTATCTCTGTTTATTTGCTGTGTAGTTTGTGTAAATATCTCAGCTATAGTAGTAATAAAAAATACATGTGAAGCTGCCCACTTCTCTCACCCCTGCAACACTATTCTGAATGTGTTTTGCTGCCCCCAATGGTGGAAAATGGAAACGAAGGTCAATTTACAGTCCGCAAAAAAGAATTGTTAGAAGATATAATGGTGACGAAAATGCAATTTAAAATAAATAAACTTGGAAATGTTGTATCTTTGTAAGTCAGATTATCTTAACGTGTTGTATAGGTGTACATATGTTACTCATGAATATCCAATTACACAGGCTATGTTCTAAACAGGTGTCCGGAACAGAAAAAAAATACAAGTTTTAATTTCATAAGCTATGTTAATCTTTATAAAGTAATATTATATGTAGTGAAATCAATTTTACTGCCAAAAGCAGAGTATAAATCTCACAGTGGGGCTCTGAGCACAAGCCCACTGGGAATTACCTGGGAGAATGTGTGGGACAGCTCAACAGTGACCATCTCCAGGTAACAGTCCTGAATGCAGAAGGTTACACCACAGCTGTGACCTGACCTGACCTAGGTGTGTTTCCTAGTCAGGACATGACCCCACTTAGCCACACACAGACAGTCACATTCTGACATGTCTGTCATGTAACCTTTTAGACGCAGTGCCTCCAAACTATCCAACACTGTACTGTTTATACAAACTGATTACTAGTAATGAATAAATGAATAACATGACTGATGCTGAAATTTACACGGTCCTCATGAGCAAATGTTGTGAAAGTTATTCTGAATGGAAGTTTATACTGGAATGAAACTGTTGATCAAAACCAGTTTGTTCCCTGTCTCTGAATGCAAGTTTACAATTAATCTAATGAAGGTAACTTATTAAGGGCAAATAAACCCTTTTAACTACACTAAGGAGAAAAACCGTAATATAAACAGGTAAGTGTGTTTTGTGGAGGTAGCATAGTGAAATACTATCCTTACTCGAGGTCATTTGTTGCAACAACATCAGTAATAATAATAATAATAATAATAATAATAGATATCTGCTGTATTGATTTATAAAAATACGAAAAGAAAAAATGCTTTACAACTATGTTTATTCTGCTCATCAACATTGATCATTCTGATGTTTGATTGTAATTTTTGTTTTAAATTGTTAATTGTGTGTTTTAACAGTCCGAAACAGTTTTAACGTGTGATTTTAACTTGTAATACAAATGTTTTGTCAAAACTAGTGTGTTTTTTCCTTGGTCATAGCATTTATATTAGTGCTGTGTGCATTATTTATATTTCCGACACATGTAGGTTCCAGTCGACTCTATTGCGCCACCTATTGTTCTCTAATTCCCAAGCGGCTCGTCCCTCAAGTTCCTTTTCAAGGTAAAAACATTCCACCTGTGCGGACTAGAGAATAAATGTTAAATACATTTAAAAAAGAAACTCTTTAAAAAACTTTGAGGTCAAGTTCCAAATTGCCTTTTTTGAAAAGCAGTTCTGGTAAAAGCAGCCAAATGCATAATGTTAATGTAAAGATTTACATTTTAAAATTGATACAAAAATTAGCTAAGTGACAAGATTATGGTTTCCATCGCTTCCTGGAAAATTTGTAGCTTTTTTATTTTGTTTTGTTTTGTGTTGTTTTTGTTTTCGTTTTGTTATCATTAACAATAAACTGAACGTAAATATTAGCGAGATTTTTTTTCCGTTTAAGAAAATCTAAGACTGAACATTAGTTTTATTTTTTTCAAAGGAAAATTGTTTCCATGGGTTGTGATATTAGTTTTTTTATACTGCAGTTTGTAAAATAGCAATTCAGTAGTATCTCAAAGGTATCTCAAAATCATCAATTATATACAGTAAAGTTCGATTGTGATTTGTACATATTAGTAAATATTTAAACCATTTCAGTTGGCGACGCGGGGGTCTGTTTATACACCCGCGCGCATTATTTCATAATGGTGTAAAATGCGATGCATCACTTTTAGCAGTGAAGATATCGGTTTTTCTGCGATTTAAGGGGGGGAAACTTTTTAAATGTACCGTGAAGAGGAGGAGGACCTCTGGACGTGTGGGGGGTTTTGTCAGAGAGGCAGGACACGCCCCCCCTCGTCTCGTGCTCATATATACATGCCCCCTGTAGCCCCCCGCATCAGCAACAGTCCTGTACCCCAAGGGGGTCAAACGGCGCTTACAGTGGTTTTAGACGTTTTACACTGAAACCAGCTAAACCCGCAGTTGCCATGGAGTTCGAGAGCAAGAGCCTGGAGCTGCCGGATATCCCGTTCCCGATGCCCCCCGCGGACGACTTCTACGACGAGCCCTGCTTCAGCACGAGCGACTTGCACTTCTTCGAGGACCTGGACCCTCGTCTCGTGCACGTGGGCCTGCTCAAGGCGGCGGACGAGCATCGTCACCACGGCAACGGCGCCGAGGACGAGCACGTGCGCGCGCCCAGCGGCCACCACCAGGCCGGCAGGTGTCTGCTGTGGGCGTGCAAGGCGTGCAAGAGGAAGACGACGAACGCGGACCGCAGAAAGGCGGCCACGATGCGCGAGAGGCGGCGCCTCAGCAGGGTGAACGACGCCTTCGAGACGCTCAAGCGCTGCACGTCGGCCAACCCGAACCAGCGGCTGCCCAAGGTGGAGATCCTGCGCAACGCCATCAGCTACATCGAGTCCCTGCAGGCGCTGCTGCGCGGCCACGAGGAGAGTTTCTACCCCCTGCTGGAGAACTACAGCGGGGACTCGGACGCCTCGAGCCCCCGCTCCAACTGCTCGGACGGCATGGTGGGTGAGACCTGGCAAGGCCGCCACTCTCCCGCGCCACTTACCTCTTTATCGATCGCTTTTGCTTATTATTATTTTCCCCTTTCCATCGAGTGATTCGTTTACCTGTTTCCGTGTCAACAGCGCCTAATTTTTTGTTATATTTTATTTACAGATGGATTTCAGTGGCCCAACGTCCGCGTCCGGGAGAAGTAAGAGCTACGACAGCGTCTATTTCAGCGATACCCCCAATGGTACATTAACAATTATTATTATTGTTATTATTATTATTATTATTATTGTTCATTTCTTAGACGAAAGTGTGCCTTAACAAGGCCAAAGTAGACAAATAAGTGCAGATCCTTGAATTTCCAAAAAGATCACGCAACATTTTGCTACTGAATATATTTAAACCTGGACCAAAAGTTGTTTATAATTTTGATTTACAGTTATGTACAAACAGTTCTCTACAATTGCGAGCCAGCGAAAAATAAGAACATGGGTGGGATGTGTGAAAATATGGAATATTTGACATTTGGAAGGGGTGAAGTGAAAGAACAGTTTTTGCTTTGTTATCTGCAGATTCCAGAGGCAATAAGAACTCCGTCATTTCCAGTCTGGACTGTCTGTCCAGTATCGTGGAGCGGATTTCCACGGAAACCTCTCCGTGTTCCACGGTGACGGAGGCCCCCGACTGCAGCCCCTGCTCCCCAGCTGGAGGGTCACTCCTTTCGGCCGGAGTGGCCCTGCAGTCCCCCCCCAGCTGCCCGCCGCCCACCCAGGACCTGGACCCCATCTACCAGGTCTTATGAAGGACCTCGGAACAAAGCCACTTCTTCCTTCTTCATCACAAATAAATTCCTTAAGAAAAGAAGACGCAAGTCAAAAGACCAGTTGAAATTGGCAGGGGAAAGTGCAACGGCTAATTTTCCATTTTCTATTTTCTTTCCCGAAAAATCAAAATCGTTGTTTATAATACAGTAATGAGCCGCTCCATTTTTGTAATTTTGGGTCACATTTTTAAGCTCCAAGTTAAATACTTTCACTTCTTATATTCATTTTGACCGGCTTCACCATTTATTAATTTACCTGTATCCCAGCACACTTATTATTTTCATTTTTACTTAAGACCATTGTTAAAAGACCTTTCTGTGCCACCGTTCCTGTTATTCATGTCTTGATATTTGTCAGCAGAAAAATCACTTGTAATTTAATGTTGAAAACGAGGACCATTTTTGTATATTTGTATATAAGAGCGGGTTTGTTAAGACACTATTTAAAGCTGCTTTGTTGATGGCGCTTGGTTTGTTGTGTCAGATGCAAATTTATATTTATATATCTTAAAACTGAGTGAATGTCGACGCTTCAATAAAAGAACGAGTATGGCTATTTATACAGAATTCTGTTTTATTATTGCTCACTTTGAAAATAATTACCTGTGGCAATATTTGGAAAATAACAATCGGCAATTTTTTAAAACCTGTTTGCATTTAAAGAATTTTCTTTTGCTGATCTTGAACAAAAAGAAAGGAAATCACATTTACTTTTAATATTTTTTTATATAGCATAACTTTTTGTGCTCGTGAAATTGTACGAGTCCAGCAAAAACAGCAGTAAGAACAAAAAAAAAACAACAACAACAACAATAATAATAATAATAATAATAATAATAATGCATCTTGTATATCGTTTTATAATGTCATTCTGTTCACGTTACGGCTTTTCTTACTCTTTTTGATTTAAAAAACCCTTAACTGAGAACGAATAGATACACTTATTGCCGATGGATAACATATTCATAAATGTCTGAACTTGAAAAATGAACATATTAATCGTCGAGGGGGGCGCGTTCTGGCTCTCTTAGCCACAATTATTAAATTTAAATTGTTCCGCAATAAAACAAGGGAGGGGGGATTAATTTGGCTTGTTTGAATAAATCTGTCCAAAATAAAAGTTAACTTCTGGTGAGAGCTCGTCTGTGAATCTAAAATAAAACTCGCCCCACGTGATGCCGCAGAGAGGCGCACTTTCCACTGGCTTTCGGACGGGACGCCTCGTGGAATAATATCTCATCTGAGGTTCAGCTCTTCCGTTATATTCGCTTAAAATAGCGACGATCCTCCCTGTAGTTCGATGCGACGTCGGAACAACCGGAGCGGATTCTCGCGTCTGCGGGGTTTAACACCCGCGAACTCGGTTTGCGCTCAATTCCGCTAAAGCGCCGCACTTCGCGATCGGTGCTGGAAAACACCGCAAAACAACCGCGTACGGCAGCTGTATCGCGCTACCTTATTTCACACACGTTTTCTTTTAAAAGTCTTCATTTCAGTTCACTGAAATTCTTCAGTTCTGTTCAGTTCACCAGATCTGGTGCATTTTGTGAATATATGACCGTTAAAGTTCATGTTCTGAGGAATCTTTTTTATTTTTATTTTTTTTTAAAATTAAACTGCCAGCAATAACAGCTCTGCAGAAATGTGAGGCTGAAGGATCACACTTTATTTACAAAGCCACGGAGAGCGAAACAGTCCAGTGTGAGAAGGTACAATAAGGGCTACCATCCGGAGTGGTCTACACAGAACTCATGTGAGCCTGGAGGTCACACAATAAGAAACGAGCTGAGAAGCACTGAGTGTGAGCGGTCTAGCCATTGTGTGGAGGTCTGCGGCTGAGGGGTCCACGCAGGGGTCCGAGCTCTGAGCTGCAGGGTAGGTCCGAGGGGTGGGGACGGGGGTGCTTTACTTTCTGCGGCGAGCAGCGGCTCCCTTCTTGCTGCTGTAATGCGGTAAATGAAACAAATGCAACCATGTGAGAAATTGCGGTAGAAGAACATCTGGGAAAACTGCACCGCAAAAGGTGCCTGCAAATGTTCCTAGTGACACAGCCAAATGTTTGTCCAGGTAGTACGTTCAATGCAAAGCCACATGCTCAAACAGAAAATATTTAAATGTTTTAGTTTCCGGCAGCTCTTGCAAACAAAAGCCAAACCTGAAACAAGCTGCTGGCATAAGTATTCACACCCAGTACACACCCATTTTGAGTAGAGCTACCTGTTACCACAATGATACCTATGAATCTTTCGGGGTGGCTGTCCTTAGGCTTCACACACTTGCGATCAGAGTAATGTTTGCCAACTACTCTTGATATATTTGCTACAAGTTCACGCAGGCTTTTTTGGTTCGGCGCTTGAAAACGGCATTCTCTACAGCATGCCAATAATTCTGAATGAGACTAAGGTTGGGACTTTGACAGGGACACTCCAGGACACCCATATTTGTGTTAGACCTCTATAAAAAAGCACCAACTAAATAAAGGTGTGACCGAACCACTTGTAATTCAGCAACATTTGAAAAAAACCATCTACAGGATGTGAATACATTTGCAAGACATGGTAATTGTAATGAAAAAAAATTAAATCTTACTTTGATTTCCAAAAGCAGGCCAGTTTTGCGGATGCTTATAGATGCATGCCGGTCCATCATCACACCACGCATATGTTACCTACCATCCCATTTGCAAATAACAGCCTTAAATCCTAAACAATTTATTCAGCATTTACTGCACATCTTATTTATGGAGGATCAAGAAATATATGCATGGAATAAAAAATTGCACTGGACCCCAGTTATGAACCTTCAAAAAGATTATTAGAAGTTTTAAGTCCAGTTGTGAAGCCACATAAAAAGCACAGAAAGCACAAAACAGCTGTGGAGGTTAGACATCAGGAATGCAGCAGACACACATATCCTTTACCTCAGATCCAGTAAGGGAAAGGTAGAAAATACCACAACTTACAGCAGAAGGGCCAACGTTTCACTTTTCGCATAGTTGTATGAGAATATATACTGTGAACTGCTCAGAGCCGGATGTTCAGTACCTGCTGATGCTCTGGAAACAACTTCTCTACCATTTGATGCCCTTTAGTAATATTACAATGAAAAAGCTGGTGAAAAATTAATAGCAGTTGTGGTTTAAGGATACCGTGCTGATGTCTGCTTTTACGTTTGTGATATTTTACTAAACCTGTATAAAATGTCTGCAGCAAATTGGTTTTTTGGTCAACAGGTGCAGCATAACTTTAATTTTGCTTACTCCATTTTGTCAAGTAGGCAGAGTGAACCTCAAAAAATATCTCTCGGGTTCTGTGTTTTTAATTTTATGTGAGATTTTCTGAAGGCTCTATAGTGTTAATGGTGAAAGTTAGATTTGTTGGGGACAGGCCACGTACATCCCTGACCTAGAAATGCATCAGATTCCCATGCTGCTGTCTGGGAAGAAGAAGAAGAGGATCACTGCGGGCTACTTACTGCTTCTGAAGCTCATCAATGCGGTTTCTGAGAGAGATCACCTGGAAATAACACATGGGCACATTTAAAAGCAGACAGGTGGGTTACCTGGTGGAAGCCCAGTTCTCACCTCAGAGAGGAGGGCCCTTTGTTGGAGACTGTCTGTGGACCCCCATGAGGGAAAACCAGGGCAAACTGCCCACCCACCACAGTTTTTGCTCGCACAGATGAAGTCGAGTGACCGATTTGGAATGTCTCTAAATGCTAATTTGAGAGAAACCAGAAATAAATTGTGATTAATATGAGCCATCTCTCCTAGCATTGCAGCACTTCTGTGGGTTTTGTGTTCACGATGGTTTTCCAGCCCATGAAAAAATAAACAGCAGAAGCAAACTGCTCCTCAGGACTCACAGCAAAGATCATCTGGAAGCTCCTTCCTTGATCACGGTCAGAGAAAATGGACTTTTTGTTGGACCTCAAAGCTGTCTTGAAAGCGTCACTTACCTGTGAAGGCACTTCGATTGAAGGCGTCAGGAAAACCAAGGGCAACAGATCTTTCACAACAGCGTAAAGAACCACAGATAAGTAAACTGGAAAGGGCCACAGCTTGAACCTCAATTCTTTAAATGTTTAACATTTTAAGTAAATCCAGTTGAGGAAATAAGTATTTTTTTCCACCCATAGGTGTGTGTTATATTTTTAGAAACTTTGGGAAACATGGTTTAATCAACAGTGAGGCCCATTTTCCAGATCGTAAACTGATCTTGTGCACCGTTTCCCCCTGTGCTCAGGTGCCGACCTGTTTCCCCGTTTTCGTGACGCCCTCACCGTGTCCCATGCAGGCAGACCATGCGCTGCCAGCGGTGCCCTTTGCCTTCGAACCTTGAGCTACATTACTTACTATTTACTCAGCTCCTCCACCCTCTTACGTAGTGTTGTAACCTGGATGAGACCAAAGCACAGCTGGGTTCATATTTGCAAGAGACATAATTTCACGATGGGGTGGAGCTTCCCCTTCCTGCTCACGCCATAAATGGCAGAAGGAGGTATGGGATGAACCTCACTATTCAAGGCATCCACTTTACCAAGGAACTTAGCCTCTCAAGTGCAACTGTGACACATCTGAGAGCAATTTCTTTATAACTGTGTCTGTCCAAGAGCCATAAATGTTGGACATTATTAGTTTAACTGATTTTTTGACTGTCACTGTATGGTCTGCCACTTTCAGCCTGCTTCTTGGTAGGTATATCTTCCCGCATCTGTTTGAGTGAGCCGTCTTCTTTCTTCACTAAAGATGTGTCATCTTCCGTCACCTTTACTTAAACTTTGGCAGTTTCAAAAATTAGTGAATGCTGTAGAAATAAAGTGTAGAGCACATTTGTCCCAGTCAATCCAGTGGTCCCCAGAGGAGGAATTGCTCACCTCATACTTCTGCTTCTTCATCTTCTCCATGTGATCGAACTTCTCGGACTCCAGTGTGTGCATCCATTCCCACAGTTCCTTAGCCTTCTCCCTGCAGAGGGATGGTGTATAAAAGAAGCGTCTCAGATGTTCTGGTGTAACATTAAATCCTACTGATCGAGTTCACTACCACCCAGCATCAAACCTATTGGTATCTATATGTACTGATGCAGGTGAGACGGCCAAGGTTTCCTACCTCAGTTTGTCCTCATTCAGATGGTCAATGTTGAGAGGCTTGCGTCTGTCAGCCAAGATCTTCTTCTTCTTCTCACGTTCAGTTTGCTTCTTCCCTCGCTTCTGGTCAGCCTTTAGACGCCACAGAAGGAGGAAGAGAGGATGTGCATAAGTTTAAGCTGCTTGTGTATTGTCGTCACATAGCACACATGTCCACCAGGCCACAGTGCACTGTATTTATCTACAGCCTCCAAGGTCTTGTGTCACCTTCTGCAAGTAGCTGCTGTATTGGGAGCCCATGTTGGATAGGGCGGTCTTCTTCTTGGCCTCCTCATCGGCTTTCTTCTTAGCATCAGCCTCCTCTTTCTTCAGCCGCTCCTCCTGCAAGGGGGATCAGAAACAGACAATGAGGGCAGGTGGGTTGGAAGGATTGCCTTGTTCAGTTTATTAAATCCAATTCGATTCACTCCCATTCATTTTGGTTCTATTCAGTTCAGTTAAGTGAGCCAACTGGCAGCTGGGGAGAGGAAATAACACCCATGACAAAGAAAAAGACAACAATTTAACTCTTGGCATCAAAGTGCTCACTATCCCCTCTATTCCTAGGTGACCTCCCCTTCAACATTCTATCCAGGTCCAACCTTGCTTACCTTCTCAAATTTAATGACAACAGGCGTTTGCAGAGTTGTGTGTTTGTAAAGTAAACTCTTTTGGAGTTAACCGGAATGTTATAGCAGAAAGAAACTCTAAGAAACACACCTCGCGTCTCGCCTGGCGCTCTTTATCCTTCTCCGCACGGATCCTCTGCTGTTCGGTCCTCTCTGCTCTGCGCTTCTCCTAGAGCGGGACATAGGAACATGCGAAGGTGTTAGACCTTCACGCCAGCAGGGGAGACAGCAATCCCCAGAGGTGGCTTTCATGCGTCTTACAATTCTTTCTTTGAGGGCAATGAGCTCCTCCTCCTCCTTCTTCCTGTGCTCAAAGTGAGCATCGATCAGGGCCTGCAGCTCAATGAGATCTTTGTTCTGGCGTTTCTTCTGGATGTCCTGTAAACATTAAATGTGGCCACAGTTTGTCGGTCTGAACCAATTCTACTCAGGTTCCATGTCCCAACAGATAGCTGAACCCCAGATGTGAAAAAAACATTTTTACTCACATCAAAATCCACTTTGTCACCTTCAGGAATCCTGGGTGCAGTGGGTCTGCAAAAATATGAAATATAAATGTCATTTGTTCCACTGCCACATGCCTCTAACCTATATTTTACCTTGACTTTTTATCTTATTGCACTTTAGGCCAAAACTAAGCAACCTGTAGGAAATACCACACTGTCAGCAGTACAGTACAGTACACAGCAAAACTGAAAACTTCAAAGTTTAGAAGTTTGACAGATGTTGCAGATATTACTTACTTGAATTTTGGCTTCTCCTCTATTGAGTAAAGGCAAAAAATAAAAAGGAACAAGGAGTCACAGGGTTAGATGCCTACAAACTTTGCAGACACAATGAAATTGCACAAAACAAACAGGAGACAAAGACAATTGTGTCTGTTTCCTTCTTCATTTCTCATAATATTTCTGTCTCACCGTATTATTATTGGATTTTAAATACTGAACAATGTTTCACTTGTGTTACATGTGACTGTATCGGTTGTCATGTTCTAGTTTGTGCTTAAAATGTTTTTGGCGATGCTCTGAGACAAAATCGAGAGCTGAACCTTCTAGAATGTGCTGCCTTCAGAACAACACAGATGGGCTGCAGCACAGAAACAGCATCTAGAGTGTAAATTATTCTAGCAAAAATGGTTCAAAAATCAGTTCTGTTTATCCTAAGAGTCTTGTACAAAAATATGTTCACAGTGATTTCCAAGGTGATGTACAGTGTAGTTTTACATCACAAGAATAGGGCAGGTGCAACTGACTGTCAATATATTTAATATGCATGTTGAACCCTCATACTGAAGAGAGCATCCCTCATTGTAGAGCTTCCCTTATAAGAAGCACCATCTTGTTCTCCTTCCATGGTTGTTCTGGAATGCTCATGCAGAAGGAAGCAAAGCTAAGATGAGCAGCAGGGTCTTTGAGCAGTGAAGCTGTGATCAGCATTCCATATTCCTTCACCCTTTTCAGTAAGTCATGATCTGGGGTTTGGGTTCTAGCAATTTCACTGAGGCTCAAGGGACAGACTCAACTGCTCTACAGAGGAACAACTACTTTTTAAACAGCAATACTGTGTGCCAGTAGGAGATGACAAGGTGCAGGATCTCCGGGTACGAGAAACTCATCCACATACCTTCCTCTTCATAGGCCTCTGCAAGCGGCAAGCGTTGAGAGCGAAAGCGGAGTAGACAGAAGCAAAGTGGACATCATTAGGATCAGGGTTTCATGCCTCTGGGTTTGCAAGACATGAAAGTGGCTTCACATTTAGGAGCACAGCTGGGCTCTGCGTGTTCCCAGATTGACGCGTTACTGCAGTGTAGACTGGAAAGTAAAATGCCAGCATCATCTCTTAACCACTCAACCCTCCAACCGAGCACTGCGTTGCCGTAAAAGTGAGACAGACAGACTCGGGTAATTTAGTTCTGCCTTCGCTTTGACAGAAGTGGTGTCAGAACAACTATTCCGCAGGGGTTACGAAGGTCAAGTGGGCAAAGATTCCAAGAATGCTAAGCAATATGTTTGACACAAGACAGAGGATTGCATCTTACATGACTATATAAATATGGTTCACAGACAGCACATTTCAACATTAAGCATCTTCACATGAAACATATTCAAATTCAGGTCGAAAGAAAGAGAAATTTCATGCAATCCACCATAATTATAATAAGAGCAGTTTCTGGACAGTTTTAGTTTCTTTAGCACGTTGTTAGTGATGTTCCCGACCACAGCCCAGTGCGGCAGAAGTACGGGAAGTCCAGTTACGCATACTGGGTTATGAGCGAGTACCTAGGAGGCTGGGGCTCTTCATACCTGAACAGCATTGGAGCAAGACCGCTTTCAGGAAGGGCATCCTGCTATGAGCACCCACAACCTCCCGGGGTACCGCTAGTACAGCCGAGAAGCTATTAGTCACGTGCAGATGAAGCTAAGAAATGTGTATACAATGTTCTGCGACGTGTTTTACGTGTATTTTTTTGTGCTTCACCTCTGAAAGGTGAGGGTGGACAATCATTTCGCCTGTTCCTTGAAGGAGACGTTAGAATGGCTGAGCTTTAGTCATACCAGTTGGCTACTGCTTCTTAGGACCATATCATCCCATGGGGCCCTTTCTGACTGCCCTCCCTTCAGGGTCATAGCAGCTACAGTTTGTGTCTCTACAGAAGACCGGTTAGTAGGTTAGTGCATATGTATATACCCATAAAAAGCATATACATATAGATTGAAAGAGAGAGACAGAGATGGTTTCTTGGTTGTGGCCAGTTATGAAGAGGAGGTACCTTGAGTAGAGACTTCCGTTACACGACTGGAAGGATGAATGAATACTCATGCCACATACCTTCCTGCACCTCCTCCACTGGCTCAGGCTGAGGCTCAGGCTGTGGTTGTGGTTCTGGCTCTGGGGCTACCTCTGGCACTGGTTCTGGTTCTGGCACTGGTTCTGGTTCTGGGGCTACCTCTGGCTCTGGCTGTGGAGCCACCTCTGGTGCTACTTCTACTTCTACAATCTCTTCTGCTACGGCTATGCAGCATGCAGCAAGCAGTCAGGGAATGGAGGGGTTTGGAGAGGCCAGTTAGTCGTGAGGAAGAGAAGCATTAGGAAAGAGATCATGGTTCAGTTAGGGAAGTGAACTTTGACAACCACACAGAAAGACATGTTGGAAAACACACAGAGCGGCGAGACGCTAGTAAGGAACAAAAAGGGTCACAGTTTTTATAATAGGTGATCGTTCCTGGGTGTCAAGAGAGCCTCGTGGAGTGTCAGTGTGCAATATGCGTTATACTGCAGCTGAGCAAAAATCATAACAATTTTCTTCCCAATTTTTTTTTTCTAAATCAATACATTCATTTTGAACGGAAAAGAAAGACGCTGGCAATTGTTTTGCCTGCTACAACTTTTTTAATGTACAGTATTCGCCTTGAGCTTTTGATAAAGTCAATGTAATCCGATTTGCAGTGAACGGCGAAGAGGATGAGGCCTAGGATGGGAATAAATGCAGGGTGGGTCACCCAACTGGCCCCCTGCCATGCCTGTGCAAGTTGCATTTAGCAGGCACATTCAGATATCTAATAAAACAATGCATAGGTCAGGGTGAAGCAGAGTTGAGAAATTTTGCTTTAAATAAAGTTAATTTTTTTGTCAGGTGGTCAAACAGTTATACATAGGAAGGTTCCAAAATTAAAGACACAGACTACATGACATGCCACTTGATGAGGTTTCAGAAAATGGCAGAAAAAAAAGCATTGCTGAGAATTAGGGGTGAAGAAATTTGTATACAATTAGTCGAGAAGGAGAAACTTTAAATCAACTGTTTTTACCTTCCCCTTTGACTTGGCTTCACTTTTTTTTTCAAAAACAAAAGTCATGAAACAGCAAAATTAAAAAAGAGAAACATACATGTATTGCCTGTCAGACATAAAAATACAGCAAAAGTGAATGGATTCATGCAAATACTGTCCTTCGTGGCTGGAGAAGCAGCCCTGAGTTTGTCTTAATAAATGTGTATTTTCTCTGTCTGTCATAAAACAGACAAATAAGAGGGTTGGACAGTCGTCTTAAAGACAGATCTTATGGTGCAGCTTTGGAGGACAGTATACCAGTAGTGGCCATTCATGCTAAGCTTCAGGGTCTCAGTTTAATAAAGAATAATCCATGTCGGATCCTAGAAACCTCAACTGCGCTTTATTTTGCATGCAATTGTTCCCCAGTATTTATTACAGCAATAGGATAGACTGTGATCTCAAGCAAGTCTGCGTCATAAAAAAAACTTCTTCTGCGCAAAGTTGGAGCAGCAGCATAGCTGTTTTCTATTCATAAGCGCCTGCATGTAAGCATGTCCACCAGCATGATCGGTTTGTTGAGCTACATTAAATGTGTGCTGTATTTAAGGTACTTTTGTGTGACATTGGCGTGTAACTGAATATTACGCAGTCAGTCCTACTGGGTCAAGTCAAACTTGTCTGGGTTTTGTTTAAAAACAATGCATCAAATTGACATCTGTTAAAAACACAAAGAAGGGTTTAGTACATGGTATTTTACGGGCGATCTTAGCAAACATAGGGAAAGTATTTTTTGTACATTTCGCTTTAGGTGTTTTGCTGCGAACTCACACCCACGTACAACACCTGCATGGCAAGGTGCCACATCAAAGCAGGAAAAAATGCACTCAGGAGTAGACGTCTCGCACTTATTAATACATTTTAGACATTTAAAATCCTTTGGTTAAAATGAGTTTTTAAAAAATCATTACTTACCCTCCATCCTGAAAAAAAAAGTGGAAATACGTTAGTGCTGAAGAACTGCATGACAGCGTGTGAGATTGGTACATTGCTGAATTTTACACTCCCGAGAAATGGAGCAAAAAGTGAAATTAAGCCACACGTTTTGGGAATTATTTTACACCATCAGCTTCCGTATAAATCTTTTCTAACCGTAGCATTTTTTTGGGTTTAAGAAGCTGAACTATAATTTTAAGTGTTTTAGATGCTGATTAATGATGGGGCTGAAGGCTCATCTCCAGAAATAGACTGAGCCAAAGTGAAGCCCAGAACGGGCAGCTTTGCCAGCTACATCCTGCAACCGCTATAAATAGAGGTCAGCTTGGAGAAGTCGGCAGAACTCCTTCTGGCACAGTGGGGGGTGTGATAAGGTAATTGTGCTAATACTTACACTTCTTCGGTGTCAGACATGGTGACTGTGGATTTTGCACCTGTTGAGAGGGGGAAAAGTTTTGAGAGCAAGGCAGCGATGAGAAGGTCCAGTGGTGTGAAATTACGTGCCGACGCCCTTTTCCTTTCAGGCTCCAAATTAAATCTGATATTAAGGTGATTGATATGATAGTACGATAATAGAGTAAAAGTTTTTTCAGGATGATGTCTCACTGATGTGTGTTCTGTCATACCATTTGCAATTCAAAAACTCCCTCAGCGTCGGGCCTTAGGGTTGTTGTGTAGCAGTGGGAAAAATCCCCAAGGAAGCACATACAGTATTTCAAAAAATACATTCATTATTAAGTGGCATATTTGAATGCAACACTTTTTTCTTCTTTGCTGCAGAAAGGTGCAAAAAGCAGGTCCCAGTTGACCAAATTTCATGTTTTTGTATACAAACCTCTCTAATGTTTTTGTGTAATAAGCTGTATTTCTTGCTGAAATAACTGTCAGTGAGCCTTTATTTGCATCACGTTGTTATGCAGAGTAAGAAATATTAAAATTGCCTTTGTTATGCATAATGCAAAAAACTAATTATTAATCATTTTTGTTATAATTTTATCTGAGCCTGATTTTGCCAGCTCACAAATTAGGGAGATTTTTATTGCGAACAGCTGCTTATGTCTTTCAGTATTGGGATTGTATTTCAGCTCATGCTCAGCTCAGCTCTCACTCCTTCTGTTGGGTCAGCATCTCTAAATTCTCATCCGTCTTCCATATGAGGCCACGGAAGCGATGGAAATGAAAAAGGCAGCAAAGGGAAGTGTTTTTCGGGTCAGCTTAGTCTTTCCGTGTTATTTGCTGCGACAGAAGATGTGAGCATGGGGGTTTCTAGAGCTACGCCTTAGAGGGTATGTCCGAAACACACGTGTAACACAGCATCACTGTGGCGCATCACTTCTACACATCAAACAACAGAAACAGCTGCATGAAAAGTCCATAATGCATCACAGTCTCAGCCCATTTTAGACAGATTTTCAATCAAGCGGTGTATTAATTTATAAACACTGAATTGGCAGAACAGTGTATAAGCAAGAAATGCCAAAACGCTGATTTAAAGTGACACCCCAATACAAAATACATAAAATATGCAGTTGCTCTACATTTTTCAGCATTTAGAAGACACGAGCACATATAATACCAGATGAAAATAGGTGCGTTAGTTTGATTCTTAAATGAATGAATGTGCATGTGATTTCATTACTTTTGTTTGTTTAAGCTCAGGCTGTTATTGAAAAATGCATTATTTTAACATGCACAGGATGGTTGAATATTCCAGAACTTGACTGCCATAATAATGATCCATTTGCTGCATCTCCAGGGAGGACAGCTAGGGTTTATTCATAAGCAACTATCTGAAGTGAAACATATGCACATGCAAAAAAAATAAGTCAATAAACTGTGAAAAGGCACAGAAGCCTGATGCTGGAGAAAAACGTATTAGTTTGCTTCTTCTTCTCTGCGGTCTGGACCGGTTAGTCCCTGTTTTTTCCTATAAGATGAAATCACTGCGGTCGGGCCCCTGCGAGGCCTTATGTGTATTCGCAGGTGGAGACTGCGATGTGAGCAGGTGCAATCCACCTGCCCCGGGGCTCTCTCTCTTACCTCTGAAAAGCAGAAGGACGTGAGCTCCCTGGCGGCGGACACTGGCTGTAAGGGCTTTGCTCACCTCCCAGGGTGATTAAGAGTTTCTGTTATGGTGACACATGATCTCCTGTGCCCCCTTATTGGCTAAGCCAGCTCAGCGGGCAAGGCGGCTGGGGGCCCATAGAGGCCCGGCCCTGACTCTCAATAAGGGAATGGATAGATTATGATATGTGATGGAGGCTCATGTTTGGAGAGAGGAAACTGAGAGTTTGTGCTGCTAAAATTGTCATTGCACCAGGCAAGCAGAATAAGCCAGGGGTACGAATATGTGAAACAGCATAGAAATGGGGTTTCAAACATTCTAGAAAACCAAAAACAGTTCCACAGTCAGTATCTGTCAAATAACCCAGGTGTGTATATCTCTATGGCCAGCCTTAAATAGGTAATAAAAATCAACCAGATGACATCAGCGCAGGTAGTCCAGTGGCTAAACTGTTTTCTTGCAACCTTGGGAACTGGATTTGAACCCCCATTACTGCAATAGTGCTGTTAAACAAGGTATTTACATTGAATTGTTCCAACACAATCTACCCAGCTCTACAAATGGGTAAATAAGTGTAACCACCATAGTACAAATGAAAATGTGTAAATGGCGTTGGAGGAAATTCTTAGACAATTAAATAAGATGTAATCTAAGAAGGTAGAACTGCTTTTCTGAAATTTAGGGAGAACGTTTCATTGTCTTCTGCTTTTCTCTCTTTTTCCCTGAGTTTTCTTGACATGCTGGAACACCGGCCCCATGACATCACTGCCCCCTGGACGGGTCATCTACTGCACACAGACTGCCAACAGCAGCCAGTGGGTTTTGTGGTCAGGACCCCTTGACTGCCAGCAACTGACAGATGAGCACCCATGGGAATAATGTCTTTAATGTCCTTAGACTGTCATGCTGTCTTGATACGCACACTAGTCTTTCATACTGGACGTATCCACACAGGACCCCTGTCACCACAGTCGATTGTCCGGGGGGGGGGGGGGGGCGGGTA
>UFQX01000084.1:995260-1006441 GCA_900497675.1 Arapaima gigas
TTTGGGGGGTGGGGGGGGGGGGGTAGGGGGGGGGGGGGGGGGGGGGGGGGGGGCAGGTAGCAATGGGCACTTGAACACCAGAGGTTTATTCTTCTCTCCATATTTACAGTTGGAATTCTTTTTTTTCCTCTCCTCAGTTGCCAGCTCACTTATCTTAACAGTTACTATCTCTGTTGCTGTGGAACTGGAGAAAAATGTATTCTGCCTTTCTTTTCCTTTGTTCAGCACTCTGTTTTTCCCTGGTGAGAAGAGCACATGGCTGAATTGAACTGAACTGAAATGAATTGATTCTGTTTTGATTTGGTAAGTTGTACATGCAGTTGCCCAGCACCTGGGCTGTTTGGGTTCAAATCTGGTTCAGTCTGGATGGAGTTTTCATGTTTTGTCGGTGTTTGCATGGCTTTCCTCTGGGTGCGCTGCTTTTTGCAACCCTGACTTGAATAAACCCCTTAATTATTATTGAAGATCTGAGCTGAACAAGTGAAGCAAAAGGGAGAAACTGAAATCAGGACTGTGTTCCTTCACAATGTGTCGCCTGTTTGTCCCAAGTGGAGGTGCTGTTAAGATTCACAAACTGCCATCATAACCTGAATTGACCTCAGGACATTTAAAAAAGAATCTGCTGACAGATAAACAGAAATTATCTATTTGTTATGGATTTACATGTAAAGCAACAGCATTTTTATATTTATTTCTGCTGGGTTGGCCAAGTATCACTGTTATCTGCCATGACCTAGTGGTTAACTTTTGCACTTTTACTATGAGATCCCATCATCGTGTGGACCACATTTCTAATCCCATATGAGGTGACATTAATGTGTGAAGAACCTATGCAGCGTGATGATACACGTACTTCATGTTTTGTGCCGCGATGGAAAGAGATTTTTCTCAGATCCCTGTTATGAAAGAATCGTCCTCACTGCAGTGACAGGAGTCTTCTCTTTGATCCCACAGTGGGATTGCTCATGGTCTCCAGGAGAGGGCGCTGGACTTTGCAGGGGCCACTTGGATGCAGTGACTGCGGTGACTTAGCCACGGGTTTGTTGATGGTCTTTGGTGGCTGTCACAGTGGAAAATGTTCTGAGCAAAGGCTCACAGCTTATTTTTGGAGCGGCATGGAGACGGGTCCTTCCATCTGAGGAAGGGCGAAGTTGGGCTCAAGATGAGACTCCCCCTGTGACACTCCTGGTTGGGACCTGCAGAGAACAGCCGGAAGCCCCCCGTCCAGCATTCACGCAAGTAAGCCCACTGTTATCCACCTTTTCTGTGCCCGTCTGCACCCGCTCCTTTCAGCAGGTCCTCGGATCTGACATGAGATACTCACTCCGTAGCTAAGATGGGAAAACAATCCATTTCAGATGTGAAACGTATGTGCCTGACTAACATGGCATAAAAACTGTGAATGATTATTGCTTACAAACTTTATTTTACAGTATGTGCACAATCTCCAGGCGTGAGCAGATTTTACAACAGAACATGAAGATTTCTGCCACCCTTTTTTGTGACTTTTGCAAATGTATTTCATTACAGGTTAAAATATACTAGCAAGTTCTTAAAACTAAATTTTACTATGGAGTTGCAGAAAACTTTTCTTATGTTCCTTCGGGGGTTCCTGAGCACACAGTAAATCTGTTAATCTGAAGTAACAATTGCATAATTGTTTTAAATAACCTTACACTAGTTATGCCAGACAATAATGCATTACTCTACCTTTATTTCTTATTTAATAATCTTTCATGTGCATTTATTAGCTCAGAATCCACTGTACAGTACATATCATTGGTGGAGCAGACTATTCTTAATCTTTCCACTTTTGAACTTGTATTTTGGAGGTGACCCAGATGTCTAACCTAGCAGGGCCTTAAAAGGATGACCTCTTCTCACATATCAGTCTGCCAGCTCGATAGCCGCTGCTGAGGAGCTTTGGCTCCTCTGAAACATTCTTAAAGGTGGACGTCCAAATATTCCTAAGGAGTAATTAATGCTCTCAGATTCCTAAGGACAAGGAGATCAGAGATTAAGAGCTACAAAAAAGTCCCTTTTAGTTGCTAGCGTTCCACATTTAAAATTCAGAATTTGACAGAAAAACCTCACTAGGTTTGGCTGAACAGTTTTAAAGTTTGCCCTTCAGACCACCACGGGTATTAAGGTGAGCTCACGTCTGGGATAGTTTATTCATCAGGACTGTTTTCTGGACAAAGAAAGTGGAAAAGTTAAAACGATACACAACGTGTTCTTCTTTTTTAATATAGGCCATCGTGGAGCAGTTTTAATGGGCAGTAAACTATACCGATCTGCCTGTACTGGAGCAAACATTGATACCAGTTATGTTTACAAACAATGACATTCTGAAGCCCAGACCTACTGAGCTGGTATGGATAGACTTCCAGCCTGGGAATGGAGGGCAAAGTACCCAGCAAGAGACACTCATAACCTGAAGGAGGCGCTATTTGGCTGCATCACTATTCCATTCCCACTGAAACAAGGTCAACTTCCAGCATCTGGCTCATATCTGCAGGGAAGGAGTTTCTATTCACTAACAAAGTGAAAGAGAAGCAGGGAAAATGTGAAACACCGAAACAGCAGCAAAGAAAACAAGGAACACGTGTATTAACACTTCCATTAGACCACATCATCTCAACTGAAAAAAAAACAGATTTAAACAAAAGATATTTAATGGACGGAGTTTTATTAAAAAAAAATTTAAAAAGCTGTAACAGGTTTGTGGACTATGTTCTACATGCAGTTCCCATGCTCCTGTAAGAATGGAGAATACAGTACAGTGAAATGGAATTTGTAACAATTTCATGTGGAAAAGGCAACACTGACATGTTTAGCATTTTTAAAACATTCATGAAGAATACTCTTAGCAGAAGAAAATACCATTGATGAACATGCACTGTATGTGATATTGGTATATTGGAGTTCAATGACAATAAGGGCAGGTTGGCTTTCAGAGGCATAGTGGGTCCCGGACTTCTCTCAGGATTCACCGTGGCACATTCCACCTGAGACACGGAGCAAACACAACAGGACATGAGTACAAGATGTGGTACAATTTCAACAACATTTTTCAAGCATTCTTATACAGCAAAGAGAATTTCAGCTTTTGTTGATGTGCCTGTTCTTCACATAACGGGGTTTATTTGTTCCATTAAATCACTCCTTTGAATTCCCTACTGTGAGGGGAACAAATGGTCATTTCGTATGGTATCAAAAAAATTGTTAATTCCCAGATGAAAAGCGTCTCCTCAATTGAATTAAAACACTAAAATAAAAACCATTTTTATGCATGATGCTAAAACCAATATTTGGTCACAGAGGTTTAGAGCCAACATCCCAGAAGGTCACATAGAGCTTTGCCTTTTTCACTGCCCTTATAGCCTTTCTCAGTGTCTTTATTTTCAACCTTCACAACACATTTTAATAATTTGGGCCACAGATGTTTATGATAAAAAAGTTTAAATTTGAGACGACCACTGCCTATGTCTTTTACGCTGTAAAGTGAACATTACACCATTATTGCAGGATTAAGTCATGTGTAGCTTTATTAATGCATGTCTTCTATTCCAGGAGACAAAAATGCTGACAGCTTTGAGCTACACCAATGGGCAGGTGGGCCTGCTTTCTCCACAGTTCCCTCCGCCTCTGCTGCCCAAACCTGGCAAGGACAATGCCCGGCTCCAGAAGCTGCTCAAGAAGACCGCCAAAAAAAAGGCTTCCCATCAAACCTCACAGACACCTGTACCTTTCCGCTCCAGCCTCTCTCCAGTAAATGAAGCAAGCCCTGACCTGGAGCACAGTGACACCTCCACCCCCCCCGGGACCCCGGATTCCACTCACACTGGCAACCTGCATCCCAGGTGTCCCACCAGACCTCCTTTCCAACACTCGCCATCCCCTTACGTGTACCAGCAGAATGCAGGCTTGGTGTCGACTGCAACGTTTTCCCAGCAGCAGTACAGCTCTCCAATGTGCACCTTTCATCAGCAGGTAGCCCCTCTCCATACCTTCACAACACTGGTGACTACTGAAGTCACAGGTCCCCCAGCACCAACCTCAGCTTCAGTGTCAGCTTCCAGTTTCCCAACCTCACTGGCAGCAATCACTACAGTCACTAAAGAAGTCCCTCTCACAGCTCAAACATTAACTCAAGTTTCTACTTTGAAGGCAACTATAGGGTCTTCTCCAGAACCATTTGAAACTCAAGCAACAGCCATAACAGTCCCAGTTCAGTACCCAAAGCTTCCAACTTTGAGCCAGGATATCAGTCAATCAGTCAGTCCTGAAGGTGATGTAACTTGCGCTGTCAAATCCAATGCTGTCCATGTTCTAAAAAGTAAAATAGGGAATTTAATGACCCTTGAACCAACCATCTCACAGTCAACTATCATTGAAATTCCAAAATCCAAAAAACCATTATTTGAGGTTCCTCAGATAAAAATATATACAGCTAAGGCATCATTTTATGAGATATCAAAGCCACCCTTGTATGACACTTCAACAGTAACCACATCTTTCAATGGAGCCCCACCAACTGAAGTGCTGAAGAGTCCAACACCAACACTTGAAGTAAAAATGGAAACACAGCCAACTTCAGAATTTCCATCATCAAAAACCATTTCAGGGAGACCTAAGACACCTTCATATGTTAGCCAGGAAAATACACCCATTTTTGAAGACTCAAGAGCCAGCCCTAATTTATTTGCCATTTCTTCTATGCCAGTGACACCTCCAAATGGCTATGTCCCCACAGTGAATACAGAAACACATGAACTCAAAACTCACACATCTGCCACCATCACCACCAAAACTGCTTCAAATCTAAGTGGACATTTGTTGCAATTTGTATCTGTAGAATCTTCCTCTACACATTCAAACAATGAACCAAATGTTGAACCAGGTAATGGCATTCAAAGTAAAGTGTCTTCAGTGGATCCAGGTTTAGAAAAATTGAGTAAAATATTTTCTAATGACACAGTACCTAAAGATACTTCTGCATTTGGAGTGTCATCTTCATACTTAACTTCCAACAACAAAACGTCAGCATATCAAGCCCAAAAACCATCAGACATATCTTTGGAAACAAAATTAATAACAAGTACTACAGAAAGGCCTAACTCTGTAGCTCCAAGTGTTTATCAAGAGACCAAGAGTCCTATATTAGAGCCATCCAAACTTACTGCTGAAACTCCTAACACCCCTACATATGAACACCCAAAGCTTACACCACCTTCATTTGGGTATCAAACACCATCTGGATCAGAGCCCCCAAAGCCAAGGTCCAAATCTAAATATTATGGTTTGACTCCAGCTGCTTATGTTGCTTATGGTGGCATTAAAAGTAACTCATCCACTTATGGAATCACTAAGACTACAACCCCAATATTTCAGATTACCAAACCAAATGAGTCATCAACACCTAAGACTCCCACCTCTGAGTTTTCTGTGACAACTTCTTCCTTTGAGGTACAAAACCCTGAGGCGCCTCGTGAACAACACAAAAGACCTGTTGCTTCACCTAGTGAAAATTTTCCAGCTTCCACAATGAAATGTACTGAATGTACTGCTGTGGCTAAATCAAGTTCTGCAGAAGTTATAACACCAATAATCACACCTTCCATTCAGGCAAGACAAAATGAAACACCTGCTTATGGATTAGTTGATATTCAAATGTCTACTTCAGAGGCGGTGAGATGCAAAATGCCAAGTTTTGAAACACAAGTGACGAACACAACATGCTGTGAAACACACCAAAACAAGACTCCTTTCCTGGAAGCACAAACACAAAACACTCTGGGTTCTGAAAGACAAGAAGTAAAGATTGCACCTTCAGATCAGCAGAAAACAAATGCATTGAAAAATGTAACAGATACACTCAGGTCCAAAATTCAGTCACTAGAGATAGTCGAGAACAGTGTGCAACTACCTCAGGAAAAACTCGTAGTTCAAGGTAAAAATGGAGCTTCTGTGAACGTAAGCCAAAGTGTACCGATGCCAGGTGTGGCTCAACAACATGAACCGTTGAAGGAAGCCACCAAGCCTCAAACGCTCTCTATTCAAGCTGTTGCAATCAAAGAGCCAATAACTGAAGCCGCTACTCCTGCCTCCCCCCCTCAGGTTCCTACAAGCACAACGGCTTCCATAAGTTCATCTCAGCCTTCAGCCCAAACAGTAAATGGCCAAGGAGAAAAGGGGAAATCGATGGAAGCAGGAGCAGTTGTTAAGGTGAAAGCTGTGCAAAAGAAATCGATCTCCAACCTTTGGCCATTAAGCAAACAACCCAAAGCAGAGAAGAAAGAACGGAGCAGTGACTCACTCCAAAAGAAAGATCCTCAGGATAAGGAACCAGAAAAACCAAAGAGCCTGAAATCCAAATTCAGTGGCTGGTCACTATTGAAAAAGCACATGGTGGTGGAACCAGAGGAGCCAAAGTTCCCTGAGCCAAACCCAGAATCTGCCCACGAGGGTGTGAGCAACACAGAGCAGCAGCCTCAGGCAGAACCTTCAGAAGTCAGCTATCAGTCTGGGACTCAAGGAAATGCCCCCAGGGCAATGAAGATGTGGGACGCCATGCTGTTCCAAATGTTCTCAACCAAGGAGAACATCATGAAGCATATCAATGAGAAAAAAAGCAAGACAGAAACTAAAAATGCATCCGATGACGTGCAAAAACCCGTTCCGTCGTTTGTGTACCACCTTCCTCTCCTGTTGTATCGTCCACGGTTTGACGCCAGAAAGTTAAAGGAGGCTGCGGCAAAACCCCTGACAAAAATCGCCACCGTGTTTGAGAGGGGGCTTTTACATCGAAAGACTCAAGACGAAGAACCGAAAGACTTCAACAGAGTTGCAAAAGGATTTGGTTCTGCAAAAAGTGCAACCTGACTTCATTTTTTTGGGGGGGAGGTTGGGCTCTGAGGAAATAGCAAAAATCAGTTGTGTATATTTATCCTGTTAGGTTCTGTCAAAGGAAAGAAATATTGCTAAATGTTTGCATGGATTTCTTATTAAAACAGTCCTTCATAATTCTAATTTCACAAGCATTATGTGCCCCAACTAAGCTGACTAAATCTAATAGGAACAGTCAGATGGAACCGCTTTCCACGTCTTTATAAGATTATTCACCCTTCCTTCTCATTTAAGTAAGTCAGCTTGGTGAATTGCAGTATTTCCACAAGTTCCTGAGATTTTTATTTCTTAGAAAGGTTCTTAGTACTTTTGGTGCTTTTGGTGCCCAGAGAAATTTCTCGTCCAACAAAATCAAACAATTACAAAGTCGATATCAAATTGGTAATTTAAGAGTACAGAAAGTATAATAATGTCATCTAAGCAGATCTGTACTGACAGCAATTAATTGTTTGGTTCAGT
The DNA here is from genome assembly GCA_900497675.1 of Arapaima gigas. Classification (NCBI taxonomy): domain Eukaryota; kingdom Metazoa; phylum Chordata; class Actinopteri; order Osteoglossiformes; family Osteoglossidae; genus Arapaima; species Arapaima gigas. The sequence continues at coordinate 1,002,629 of UFQX01000084.1, forward strand.
TTAATATGTGCACATATAAGCTCTTCCAGGAAAACAGTTTACATTTGTAAAATATTTTTTAAGCAAGAGAATGGACCAGAAACAGCTGGAGAGAAAAATTCTGTTTTAAAATTAATATTTTAATTTAAATTTCTGTTTATAATCCATAAATACATTGTGTATTTCTTATTTTTCAACTGAATGGTGCATCATGATTAACAGTAAAAGGATCGCAATGGATACCAACGTTACCACCTATCCTTAATTTTATATAAATACATGAATAAATTAAATTTAATAAGTGACTGTTCACTCAAAAAATACATTAGCTGCTTTGCCATATTTTGGTGTCAAGCTTTCACACATGAGAGGGAGAGAGACCACTTTACTGTGATCTTTTCACTGTGGATGAAGAACAGAATGGACACTCCACACAAATACCCCAAAAGAGGAGTGAATAAATGGGAATGACACTGAAGGATGGAGGTGGACCTGTGAGGAGTAAGATGGTGGTGGACAATGTCAGACACGGCAATGGAGGGTCTAATAAAGAGATGAAATTTACATGAGAAATTTACTTGGAAGCTCTCCAGACCTCCAATGCATGAAAAGTATGTAAACGTTTTAGGTACTGTTTGTAAATTAGGAAGCAGAAGAAAAACAACAGGTGGATGAGAGATGTGATGGACATGGACCTCACAGGACTTCAGAAAGGAGATAAATAAGAAATGATACAGCCTGGTTGCTGGTATGTGAATGAAAATAGTGGAAATGTTTCTGAATTGGTGGATGTATTTCATGGCCCTTCTGTTGTGATGTGCCAAGCAGCACAAAGCTTCAGCTTGATCTGTTTGCTTTTTTGATATGGATGACATAAAATGTAATTCTCACTTAGAGGTGTTTAAAGCTCAATTTTTGTTTGCTGAAACAGGATCAGAATGAAATCTTTATACTATCCAAAAGATTTATATTGGCATTCTCTCCTGCACTATCAAATGTTTTAACTGACCACTGCAGCATCTTAAAATAAGCTGAACCTTTAGAAACATTCTGATGTTCCGGCTTCGCTATGCAAAAGGTAAAAATATATCCCAAATGTTTTCAATATATTTTATATTTGTACATAAAACTGTACAGAATAAAAATACATATTTTTACCAGATAAAAGACTGTAGTCTGTAGACGTTTATCTGCTAGAAGACTGTTAAAACCCTGTTTTCAGTTGAGCTTGTAGCATTTATGTGTAAGGTAGGCCTTACCTTATCCGGAAGACTGTTTCTGAACAAAAACATTACCAAAAGATTATTTAGAATTATAGAGAAACTACAAGCAGATACTAGGTGGTTAAGATCTGATGCTCTTACGTCCATTTGTGAACTCATTATGGTGGTCATCCTCCACAGGAATTTTCTCATATTTGCCATGTCCTGTCACAACAAATTTGTATTTTTTCAGAGAACCGGAACCCTGAAAAGTGAGAAGACGCGTCAACAGTGCTCAAATTTAGCATGCATTATTTATCCAATTCAGGAATTTGTGAACAATACTTCCTTTTGTAGAGTTATTCCTGACTTACCCAGGGCTGCCCATGTGAGGAAACAGCAAAGGTAAAAAGTAATAACCCATCGTATAATCAGCAAACTGTATTACGATTAAAGTGACTGCATTTAATACATTAGTATTGTTACTGCTGTAGAATGGGCGGACTTCGCAGAGAAAGACCCACATGCCAGTGATAGTCCAATGTCACAAAAATTGATTACCCTTATGCCTCTACTGTGTGCAGCAGCAGGTGGGTATCATGTGTAATTGCTTAGTAATTTTTAAATCTTCACTTTGCACAGATTCTACAAATTATTATTTTTATTTGTCCATATATTACAGATACTGACTCCATTAGCCGCTTGGCATCATGATGACGATGAGGACGATGCTATTATTTTTCCATCACTGAACCACCCCCCCCATCGACCCTCCCTTTATGGCATGGAAAACAAAAAACGGTCTGACATTTATGTCATGCTCTTGTAGATGCACACATATCATACTCGCTGCTTCCAGTTTAGGATTAACCCTAACCTTAACCTAAGAGCGTGTTGTGGGAATTTTGGCCAGCAAGGCCTTAAACTGGTTGCATTTAGTTCCTGAGATACATGTCTGCGCCACATGTTCTCCCCCACAGATGAACGAGATTGACTTTTATGCCTGTAGAGATTTTATAAGTAATATCATACTGTACACCACTAGTGGGAGCCATTTCCTACCTTGTTCTTCTGCTCCGGCGTTTTACTGTCTCCCAGAGTTTCCCAAAGGTTCTTTATGTGCAAGACATCCCCAGATTTGACATCCTTCAGAGAAAATATCGATCAAAATATCAGAACAGCTAAATGAAAGAAGCAAGTAGATGCAGGAAAGCGTGCTGCTTACAGACTGGACGTTAAGAGCGGTTGCAAACCACGGTTACTCTGTTTACTCCTCAGTACGCTAGGTTTTTATTCCAAAAGTGGTGAATTAAAGTGTCTTTAACTTTGATTAATTTAATCTCTGCTGAAAATTGTGCAGGAGTGAATGAATTTGCATTAAAATTATGTTGTATTAAGTTTTAATGTACCATAAAAACAAGAAGCTGGCTGTAACAAAACCCTGCCAACACGATAATAATACCTGCAGACCAGGACTGAGGCCCCTAAATAATATCTGCCTCAAGGGGGCGGTCTAAGGAAACCAGGACAACCTGACACCCATTTTCGCTGCAGCTGGCGTTTGCTGACAGCATCTGCAGGATCATTTCTTTATATGTCTCTTTCACTCTCATCCACTTCACACATCCATAAAGTATTTGGGAACATTAATACCAAAAGAAACAAAGCTGTAATACCACTGTGCAGTGTCTGTAAAAAGTGCAAGCAAAATCTCAAGAAAACTGCTTGTCTAAACGAAGGCACCCAAGCATGTTTATTTACATGCGTTCTCATATATTAGGAACACTGCAAAAATAAAGAGTAAAGCCTATGTAATAATTATGTTTTAAAACGCCTTTTTTTGTGTTTCAAAATGCAGTTTACAGCTACCAGCTTCTTTTAACAGCTGCTTCCAATTCTGATTCCATTTGAATTTAATTATTTGAGTATAATTTTAGAAAAAAATGGCAAAAGAGCACCTTTTACCTTGGTGAAAAAAGATGGAGGGAGAACAGCAGAAATGAAGATAGTTCAAAGAAATCGAAACCGAGGAGGGAAAGAAGAAGCAGCTACAGCATCTGAGCAGTCGGTCCAGAAGTAGAGAATCCACAGAAAATAACACAAAAAGATTAATATTTTAATTAAAGTATTGCAAGAGAATTTCAGGGTTTTTTTTGCAATTTACTATCTGTTTGATGTCAGTAAATATGATAACAGGAAAATTTATGATCAGAATGGACTGAGGAGACTTACTGCTGGCTTGGGGGAGGAGTTCCTGCCACTGTCATCCAGGTTGCCTCTCACCCATTGGCTGATCAGGTCAGCCACGCCCACCTTGAGGCCCTCAGCATCCTGAGACAAAGGCGTCAGCAGTTTAAAGAAATGCAGTTGTTAAAGCACCACTGCCACCAATAGCATCAGCCCCACCATCCAGCTGCAAACCCAGCTACTTCAACCCATGATCACCTGTCTGTTGTAAAACAGCACCTTCCCCTGTAGCTCAGCTACTGAGTATGTCTGAGAAAAACAAGGACAAGTATCTATTCACATGGCCCTAGGAGTGTATTTGTTTACACCCCTCCGGTACCAAGCCTGGTTGTGACTAACTGTATGGAGACACTCTCCTCCGAGTGAACCCCCCCCCCCCCCCCCC
>UFQX01000084.1:1006480-1023980 GCA_900497675.1 Arapaima gigas
CCCCCCCCCCCCCCCAAACAGCCACCTAAACAACGGTATCAACTGAACTGGTCATCAGGAGATATGAAAGGGTGGGAATAGGAGACTGCAGACAGTGCATTAGATCACAGAGAAACAAAAAATGTTTTGTTCTCTCCAAACCTCTCACATGAGGCGACCAGTGGTATTTTGGGTGACCAATAAAGAAAACTCTTTATAATTTAAAGTCCAATTCTTATAGTCTTCTGGTGATGGAACAAGGCAAATAATGATTTCTAATAATAGGTTCTACTGAGGTTAAAATCCATCAGCTAGTGTTTTTTGGAAATATGTTAATCCAGTTGTTTTCCTCAGTTGACTGTTCCTCAACTGACTGATAAAACAGCTGAAATGCATCACTGATGTGTGGTTTGTGTCCTGCACTAGATTTTTTTTGGGACTGATAAGGGCACAAGACCAGATAATCTATGGATTTCAAGCCTTGCCTTGGAAGGAGTACTTTTGGAAACGTTCTGGTTCCAGGCATCTCCAGCTTCGAACAAGTTCTTCTTGGATGCCACTGGCTCCGGGGGCGTGGGGAGGTCCAGTTGTGTCTGTTTAACTGACTTTGCTTCCCTTGCAGAGCTCTGCAAAACCAAGAACCCGCAATAAATTTGCTGACTTGATCAAGATTCCCTTCAACATTGTCACTGTAAAGCATAAATCCGAAGCATTCACTGTTTCCCATGGTGGCCAACTAGAATGAAGAAATTTCATTTGGAAGATATTTTTATCCACCCAGTAATAACAGAAACAAATGGTACTTGTGAAATATCTTGACATTAACATTAATGTACCAGTATCAGTCCGTCCTGTCAGATTTTATGTGCTCGAAGGGAGGGAAGAAGACCAGTTGTATAACTCTCCACAAAGATGAATTCCTTCAGCAGGTCCACCGTGACTGTGGCTGCTTACAGTGAAACAGGGAAAGGGTGAATTGGTCGATTACCTCAATGGCATGAGCATACTGCTCCAGTCTGCCATCAATTTTCGAGATGACTGCAGGGCTCTGGGTCTTCTTAATGTCATTACTGTTTTAAAACAAAGCCAAAAATGTCAGATCATGTGAGCATCTACAGTGGGAAGAAAACAGTCAGCTGAAGTATGTAATAACTCCAGTAGACAAGCCAAACCATTGGTATCGCTAAATAAATAGAGTTGAATTTCCTCTAAAGTGGCTTGAAGACTTTAATAGCTTTAAAGGAGGCCTGTGTGACCTCGATGTATCCGGCGAATTACTGATCTGGACTCAATTTCACTCTTCACAATCGCCAGTTCTCAATGTACTGCACTCATGCTGAAGTCTTATCCGACGGCACATTTGAACTAAAACAGACCAAATGAGGAACTGCGACCATTGTTATATATGCATTGCAAGGAAGCTGAGGGAAGTGATGTTACCTTTTTTGGCATTTTCAACAACCACATCGCAATATTAAAACCCTCTGGCATGAAATAGAATCTATTCATGTGTCATATAATGTGTGAATTAAACACCATATCACCTAATGGCTGGAATGAGGAGACATCTTAAACTGTATTTTGTAATTCAGCTTTTCATTATTTCTGCTTCGTTTTGCCACTATTGTTAATATTACTGTGTTATTTGTAAGCTATGTGCACTCCTCGTCCTCCATGTTCTATATCTGCCATGTAGTTAAACAAGTCTTTTCAATAAGCTGTTTGTCCCATAATTATGACATCATCACCGCTCACATTTTACACTGTATATGTGTCTCATGGTGGCGTGTATTTCCACCCAAATGAACGTACCCAGGCAAAATGTAACCATGTACTGTATGATTTAAAGCTTTTTTTCCCCAAGTATGAGAGTCATATCCCCTCTTTGACATTAAACTACCATGTTTTACTTACACTTGGGATTCCGGCACCCAGTCATTCTTTAATATGAGCAGTTTATCCTGGTTTTAATTCCGATTGACTTTAACATCGGTTGGCCGAGATAATGGCATTTTTGTAAGTTACACAAACTCTGAAGCCCTACGAAAATGTGACTCTGACCAGGTCTTATGGAATTATGGAAACCTCTAAGCAAAGCCATCATTTTTCAGAGGTCTTGGATTTCGCCAAGAAGATAGTTGGCAGGAAGAGCTGGAAATCTTCTGAGAAAAACAAAAGCAGACTGAAACAAAAAGTAAGGATTACTAAGATGTAAAGACTTTTTAAAAATTGTTTATTTGTGGAACAGTCATCTGTAAATGCTCATTCAGTTTTTACTGCTCCCTTTTATGTTGACAAATGAAAAATCTCAATGGATTTCCAAAATCAAATACAAAGTTTTGACTTTAACAACTGCTTTTCTCTGTCAGTCATCAATACCACTTAAAAGGCAATCCTCAAACTGGTTAGAGCTCATTAGCACTGTGTGCTGCAGACTGTATGGAGTCGGGCCATATTTTCAGATAAAAACCACTAAAGAAAACACAGCTGTAACATCTGGTGAAAATGAATACCCTCGTTAATCATATTAGACAAATGTGACGCAGTGAAAAACATAGCATCGATTTGGGAATCCTTCTCCGGTTCGTTCTGGGACTGTAGTATCATCCAACTCTGCTCACAAGGATATTGGGAATTTCCAGCTATAAATCAATGTTTTCTTCCATTTGAAGCCTTATATTTCCAATTTTTGGTGAACATGATACAGTACTGTGCAAAAGTCTTAGGCACCTATAGGAAAAACGCTATAAAGCGAGGATGGTTCCAAAAATAATGCCATGAATACCTATTCATCAATAAACCTTCTAAAAAGTGCAGTAGACAAAAAAACCTCAATCAGATCAATATTTGGTGGGACCACCCTTTGCCTTTAAAACAGCATCAATTCTCAAACTTGCATGCAGTTTAAGGTAGAGGTTGGTAGGTTCTTCCAAACGTTTTGAGGAACTGGCCACAGTTCTTCTGCAGACTTTGACTGTCTCTGCATGTCCTCCCAGACTGACTTGATCATGTTGAGATCAGGGCTCTGTGGGGACCATACCATCTGTTGTAGGATTCCTTCTTTTCGCTGAAGATAGTTGTGTATGACTGAGATTGGGTGTTTGAGGTCATTCTCAGGCTGCAGAATGAATTTGGGACCAATGAGAAACCTCCCTGATGGTAGATAAGAATCTACCTGTACTTCTCAACAGACACTGAAGTTACACGCCTAAGACTTTTGCACAGTACTGTATGTATGTGGCAGAACAAAGTAGGTCATGAAAACAATGAATAGGTGAATTTTCAGAGAAACTCGCCTTTTCTGCAGGGAATAGTTCAGCGTCTCTGTCCTCTCCATGATCTACAAGGAAGAATCATTCACCATTTATTAAACACTATTTATGGCGCAGTGTTATAATAATCAGATGAACAAACTGAGCCCTGTTAAAATGACTGCTAGGGGTCTTACAGTTCTAAACTACCTATTCAGAGTAAAGACCTTGGTCAAGGATACTAGAGCAGGAGTGGGACTGGAACTAGGAACCTTCAGGTTACTACTGTTCCAACACCTATGCTACATGACCTGCTATTCTTGCTGCTCTTTAGTAGCACATAAATACAGTCATCTATATAAATAATATTAATTGTTAATGAGTAAAAGTAAACAAATGCTTATTGTTGGTTCCAAAAAATGCAGGTTTTTGTTTGGTTTTCCACGGTGGGGAAGTAACCTCTTTTCAGAACAGAACGTAGCATTAAAAACATTGCACTGATTTTTTGTAACAGAAAGGGCCACATGTTATTTCCAGCACCAAAGGAAACTTGATGCTAAATCCTTAAATAAATTAGTGATATTAAAAAGGTATGCCAGCCAAACAGTTATTAGCTACAGTACATCTGTTTTATTATAAGACCATACTCCAGTGCCACAATAAGAATTAAATGGTGAGAGGTCACATTTTACCATCTGATAATGATTTAACTCCCAGGATCGAATCTCTTGGCTCTGAAACTCAGTGACACGATGAGCTCAACTCACCGAGCTCAGATGTTCTGCTGTCACTCCTTCCTGGCCTTCGCTCTGAAATCACACAGGAAAAAGGGAAGCGGTAACAGGGAAGACCCGGCCTCACCCCCGAATATTCATACAGAATTTTCCAAAAGGAAGTCATATACTTATACACCCAAATTACAGAGGGAGCCAAAAGATTAAGCCATGTAAACAAATTAAAGGGAAAAAATATGCACATTACTGTACTGTAACTTGTCAGCCAAAACCCAGTGCTCATAATTCTGTCAGCATTACTGTACAGTGTCTTGCAGATATTTCACTACTAATCATTATGTTTTAAAAATAAGGCCATAAAAATTTATTAAATTTATTTGCAGCTGTGAATATATGTACAGTGGGAATTAGGGTTACCTTTTGGTGGGGAACTTTGAGAATAGCCTGAGACAAGAGGCTGGTCCCCTGTCATGCTAAAAGCACTGAGGTTATGCCCCCTCTCTTCTGTCCCCTTTTTCATATGTCTCCTTTCCCCCTGTTGGTCAGCACACCCCTACAGGAGTGCGGCTTTGTGTGTCTGTGAGTGTGTGTGTGTGTGTGTGTGTGTGTGTGTGTGTGTGTGAGAGAGAGAGAGAGAGAGAGAGAGAGAGAGACCAGTACTCCTCTTCCTCACCCTTAGCCCCTCCAGCCAAACCTCTGCTTGTTCAGGCTGTGTTTTCTCCAACCTTGGACACTCCCTCTGCTGCTGACGGCGGTGGGTCTGGTTTTGTAAGGCCCCCACCCCTACGCCCACATCCTGGGCATGGTTTGAACCTCTGGACGAGAGTCAGGGAGAGGTGGGTAGTAGCACAATGGGACAAAAGGCACATATACAGCCAATGTATCATGTGACCTTGGGGTCTTTCATTACACACTACCTTGGTATTTTTGTCACTGTAACCAGAGGAGAAATTACTTCATCAACATCTGCAGTTGAATTAGTGGGTCCCGCCTCCTGTTCCATGAAGACTGTAGACACATACGAAACTTTCACCTCCTTCTTCTTCTCTTTAACCTATTCATGAAAACATTACACTCCCTTGTTTCTGGCCTTTCCAAAAAATTCCCTTTAGGTGAACTGACTCATCCGTAATAAATTTCAGTGCATCACACTAACTGTTAAATATCTTCTTTGTACAATAAGGGGTTCCTCCTGTTGTACTGAGTTAACAGCAGATGTACCTTTTCCTCTCTGTCTTCTCGTTGGACCTTTTGTCCCTTCATGAGAATCTTCACCTCTTCGTCCTTCTGTCTTTCTTCGTCTCCTTGTCTGTGCACGTTCTCCTTTCTCTTCAGCACATCCTCACAATGCCTGACGTGCCTCTTCTGTTCCAACTCGTGCTCCACCACCTCCTCCTGCTTGGGGCTCAGGGCTCCGCTCCAGGGCCTCCTGTCCTTCTCTGCCTGGCCACATTCTGCTGGGTGCTGCTGTTGAGGTCTCTCCATCTTGTGGCTCCAGTCACTGAAGCCCTCATCCTCCTCTTGGACCTGTTGGTCTTTTGGTTTCAACTCGTTCTCTGGCCTGGACACAGAAAGGGAAAGAACACCGAAAGTCATCTCAGGCTCCTCATCAGATGTCTTAGCCTCCCCAGTAGACAAGAACAACATGTAAACAGCAGACTGTACAGGGAATGTAGGAGGCAAAGGCACTTTTCTAAAGTTAAAAAACACACTGCAGCTCCTGGTAGAGAAATAACACATTAAACCAAAAAGATGAAAAGCAGTTCCCTCAAGGTTTCCTGAATAAGATAACTTCTGATCATCTGAAGGACCTGGGTTTGAACCCTGCCTCCTGCTGTCAAATGCTTTGAGAAAGGTTCTGCCCCAAAATTGCTCCAGTGAAAACAACCCATCTGTAAAAACGAATAAATCACCGTTTTCACTTCTAGGGAAACCTGTCAGCTATATAACTAATGTAAATGGATGCAAATAGTACATTTTTTACTGTATGTGCAAAATGCGCAATATGCACAATAACAACCAGACAACGTGTCGATCTGAGGAGTTCATAAGGCCACCTGTGTGGGCCTGGACATATGACCAAGGATTGTTGTCACCCCAAACACTACATAAGCAAACAGCAGGATCCAAGCTGGAGGATAAAAGCCTGTTCTGTTTTGTATATAGATCAGACACAAAGCAGGAAAACAGATTTTGAACTGAGTTTATTTCAAATAGCACTCCGACATATAGCAATCTTCTGCAAACACACTCTTTTATTTCAGCCCCTTGAGCAGTTGCTCATAATAATTGACCATTTTTGTAAACATTTAAAAACATATTTGGGTGCATTTTTTTAAAATTGAAAATAGACAATTTTCTGTGTTTATTCATTGGTATTAAAGGCTATTGTTTTACACTGCACGTGTGCAGTATTCAAGCACCACTTTTCTCAACAACTTATATAGAGTGCTAATCCAGATATTCATGTGCATACATTACCGTACATGCTCTGGTGAAAGTTACTGCTTTATAAATGGGTACATTTTTCGCTAAAAGTAGCAAAGCAATCAGTAAGAATAATAAAACTGTAACTATTTGAACACTCAAACCAGTTTAAACCAGCCAGAGGAGCACAAACAAGCAGCTCCACACAGTTCTTGTTGGGAGAGCCAAAGTGACACCAGAACCTGAAGCGAAGATGCTCTCGGGTGTTCAAAAATACAACAAATAGCACTTTTATTCAAAAGATGCAGTTCTGCACTTCAACAGCATATACCCTGACCCTTTACTGCAGACTGTGCAGTCATGATGTGTGAGAAAGATGGTGATTCAAAGAGGACTAACAAGGTCAGTCTTCAGGAGGGGTTAGTTAATGCCAGTCTGTTTTACAGACGCACGTGGTTTCTGAAGTTCTGATAGGTGTCTTTTTGTGATTGTACCCTACTGGTGCCCGAGATACAATGAACACTTACAGGCTGCTCGAATCGGAAGGCCTGCTCTGCTGGGAGGGCTCCCCGGCATCTGTCTCGGAGTCGTGGCTACGGCTCAGCTCCCGCGCCCGGCGGCGGCGCTCTCGCTCAATCTCCTCGGCATCCTCGAAGCTGCGCTGCTCCGTCAGCCTGTCACAAGTGGAGGAAAAGGAGAAGCACTGGCTGAGACACCGAGGCTGGAAAACAGTTAGCAGGCTGTCTGTGTGCCAAAGTCCTTTGTTTTATAGATTAGGTCAATTTCGGTTTTATATCCTTTCACCTACACAGCAGGAACTCACTATGAGTGACATTGCAATAGATGTTCCATTTACCAAAGGGTCACAAAAATGGAAATAAGTTTAAAACAGAAGTTTGTGTTTGTAATTATGCTGCAAGGAGCTTGAGGGAATCTAAAGGTTGAAGATTGAAATGTACCAGAACAGCATTCTGTTTTTCACTTCACTTTAATGGATTTTAAAGGCTGTGCTCCACAAATGCATGGTGCTCCACAGGTTAATGTTTGATGGTTGATCTGGAGACTGTTGATCCTATTGTGTTCTGCAGCTCAGTGTGATTCAATGCAGTAGTGGAGTTTGGGAAAGGCAGAGGACAAGGGGATGTGTCAGGAAGCAGCTGGGAGGTTCTGAAGGTCAAGCTAGGCCAGATCCTCCACAAAACCCACAGTTGGAGACTGCAGGGCCTGAGCTGAGGCTGTGGAGGACATGATCTTCCTGCTGAGCCAGTTGGCCACCGTTCCCACCAACTAACAGGAAGCCCTGAAGGAAGAGTGGTCAAATGTCCACAGGACCCACAAGGGAACATGCATGAGGTTAGAAGGAGGGAAATGCCCACTACTGCACCAAATAGAAAGCACAGGTCAAAATTATTTCACTATTAGTGAAGAAATCTTTACGATAAAGTGGTAATGTGTTCCTTTTTGTCATTGCTGTAGGCTCTTCTGTAGTTTCGCTGCCAGCATCTTGCAGATTTGGATTAGGGTCTTTTTTTATTTTTCAAAAGCATTTTGCTTACATTTTTTTTTCTGAAACACAAATAATCAAAGGAGTCTGGATTCTCTAACTGTATTTAAAGAAGAATGAATGTCTCCCACTGACTGCTTGTTTTCACAATTTGGCCCGTATTCAGGGATACGATAAAAGCAAACATTTTGTCCATAAAAATAAAATCCGAACTGTTTATTATATATTTGCTGTCTGGTGGCCCATGACTGTGTGGCCTCCCTGCTGATTTATTATACTGATAATCCCACATCCAGATAGAAAAGGAGTCTGGTTACTTTCTTTGGGAGTTTCTTGGAATTATGTCTGTCTTTGAACAATTTCAAAGTTTAATGAGAAAAATAATTTTGAAAAACTCAAATGGGGTGCTCACTGAGCATAGATTCCACCTCATACCCCTCCCCCGAGTAAACCCTCCCCCACTCAGTAAAAAAAAAAACAGTAGGACAGAATATTAACATTGCGTAATCATCCTCCTGTTGTCAATGTGCTCAGGTGACCGGATGCTCCAGCTGCTGACCGCTGACCGTGCAGCCTGCAATACGCATTTATGCTTTTGCAAGATGTGCTGTGAGGAGCCAGGAGTGGAGGCTGAGAGAGGAACTTAAGGAAGCGACACCATTCTTCTGCTCCTCAGATCCACAGATCTCCCCACATCACAGACTCAGCAGCACCATCCCCCACTCACTTCCTGGCAAAAAGGGGAACTTCAGTTGAGATCAAGATAAACAGAGACACATCCTATTGTTCGGTAACCACCCTTATCTGCCCTTCTGCACTCGGCCCCAGGCACACTTAACACTTCAGAGCAGCCAGCACGGCCGGCACCCAGTTCTTCCTGCATATTCCACGTCACATCATTTTGTGTTTGGCAGTATGAAAACTGGGTCAGGCATCTGCCACAGACTTTTTTTCCCCAATTCCCCAAATGATTTGGACTGACAAACCGATGGCCTTTTTTTTCCATCAATCTCAACACAGTCTCACCAAGAATATTACAATGTAATTCCAAAAGGTTTGGTCTCACTTGTGCAAACACCAAATTAATGAGTATAAAACTGCGGCTCTCGGCCGATACGTCACATCATGACAGGCCTCGCTTTTGCCTTTGTGTGTTGAACAACCTGCTAGATAGACAACTGAAAAATACATAAAATTCCAGAGAACAATGCAGGAGAGTTTACAATTCCTACCCCCGAAGTAACATGCCTTTGCTGAGGACTGAGGGAGTTTACTGCCTTGTTCACTCAAGCAATTCACTTATCATCCTCCTATCATGGACTGTGAGGACACTGTCAGTGTTCTGGACTGATGGACCACGGGGGCAGTTCTGCTAAATTATGCAGCTGACATGAGAGAGGAAAAAACAGGACCATAAATCACACTGCAGAGCTCAAACACTTCTGCCCCCTACATCTACTATCAATACAACGCAGTGGCACCAGTCTCCTAGACCTAAAGTATGTGGAATACATGGAGGACTTTTGATGAGTGTGCACATAAAAACTGCTATTTAGAAGATATTATTACATTGAAAAGTACTTTTTGTGTTAAAAGTAAAAAAAAATAAAATTAGTATTTTATTATTTTGTAATAGTCTTATGGTAAGCAAAAGGTTTAATAAAATGTGGTTGATATAGAAATCCCTCCCTAACCATTTTACCTGGAGGAGGGTCTCAGCAATGCTTATCCCAGAAGTGACAGGCACGGGGTTATGATACAGACCTCAGGTGGGACACAAGTCTGTTGCATGGTTACCACACGCAGACTATTTTTAGTAACACATTAACCTGAAACACAGGTGTTTGGACTGTGAAAGGAACACACAGCAAGAACATGCAAACTCCACACAGACTTAAATACACTCAAACTGATGCTGAACCAGCCTAGTCGCTATGAGACAGCCTTGCTACTCACTTTTCAAATGTTTTTTTTAAAGATTTGTACCAATTAAAGTTTTTTTTTTGACAAAAATCAAACTGTCGTCTGAAAGTCCACCACAGGGCAAAGCCCACCTTAACTGTGACTGAAATTGCGCAAAAAATATTAACAGTGATCGGTTAAAGGGTTTCTTTACAAAGAATATACTGATACACTGTTTGCATTCCGTCAATATCATGCTGAATTTTTGGAGGCATGATGTGTTCTGTCAGTGTCTACTTTGTCATCCAGCCAAGAAGATAAAGAAATGGGAGAAAATTATCTGTCTCAGTTCATTTGTCTTTAATGCCTGTTCTCTGTTTGCTTTAGAAGATTGACTCATTACTGAGGACTCTTAGTGGCAGCAGTTTGGCAAGTGATGTAACTCATCGCCCTGCTCCATGGTTAATGCACAACAGCACAATGTGTCCCAAAAAATCGCAAATACCCCAGTCAAAGATCTGGCTTTGCCAGCACTGGATCAATGGAGGACGGTGAATGCAATACAGGGGCCCCTTTTTCCCAAAATGGGGCCATAATCTCATATCAGAAGGTGGACCAGTTCCATTTAGCTTCATCAGAACATCAAGAGAAGGGAGCAGAAGCCCCACAGGTCCCAAAAGGTCACCCCCCCCCCCCAGTGGCTTGTGTTGATTCTTAGTGCACTTGAAAGCAGAGATTCATTAACACCACATCCAATGCAATACAGCTGTGTCCATGTCTGACAGCACAAACGTGGACTCAGTCCTCAGAAGAAGTGTTTTTAGACGCATCAAGATGCCTGCCAAAGCATCTGGATTTCCTGGATTTGCTGTTCCACCCTTACAGTAGTCTGAGATTTGTCAAGCTTTAATACATTTGTTTCCTTTATGGTTTCACTAATGCAACGCTGACTTCAGTGTAAATAAGAGGTATTTGCACAAGTTTGAATGTACTTTCAAGAAACTGTTTTTATCATGAGACATTCAGTTAACAAGTTTGATGAGGAATTGAGTTGCCATGTCTTCCCGGCCATTCTGCAGCACTTCCCAGAGATTCAAGACACCTGTGAGTTGTTTTGCGTTCACTTTTTTTTGTCCAGTTCATCCAGTACAAGTGCTGACCAGGCTTGCCAGATGTATTCAAACTTTTGTCTGATACTGGGTATTTTGCAAAGATACTTCTTCCGGGTCCCATTGAACATTTATCTGTGTTCTAAACTAATGGAGACCTTTGAACGTATTTATCAGTGACTGTGCTTTTTGTTGCTATGACCATACAATCGCAATGTCAGTGAGGCTGAAGGAGACCCTCCTATTAGATGTCCAGCCCCAGTCTTTTTCAAGCCTTGTAGCAAAGTTCCATCAAGCAGTTCTAACAAAACATCTCATCTGATGGTACACCTTTAAAGACACTTTTTCAGGGTTGAAAAACACTTAAGAGTCTTGTTAAACTCTTCCCTTAAATCATCAGTTTTTTTCTGCTCAGCATTTTCACTTTATGAATTCTGCACTCATGATCAGGTGTGGAGAGTTACCAGTGAGAAGCTGATCACATTATCATCAGTATCTTCATACAGATTCCATTTGTTGTGGTTAAAAAAATCATGGGCCCCACAGAGAAAATTTATATGTATAAATATTACAAAATATTAAATGTTGCACGTTTGAATTTATTCTCACACAGAAGTGATCATTTTACTGCCCACTTACTTCTGGAGGTTTTGCAGTCCTTGCTTGCTGGAGGGTCTTCTTGCAATATTGCTTGACATGTCTTTAATCCCTCGAATCCTAGTTGAAGAGTGGAAAATGACCGCACTTCTCCAAAGGTGAGGCTGTTTGGTCTTGGTAGCAAAAAAGAGAGGATTCCAGAACAGGTCTGTGTACGGTGGACACGTAGGTCTCTCGTCACAGCGCCGCTGAAGATGTCAGAGGGGATCCTCAGTGCTCGCTCTTCCCAGCCAGATTGGCCCTAGTCATCAGTCCTGCTTCCTCCTCACTCCTCCATGTGGTTCTCATTGAGCATTTTAAATCCTCCGGCACAAGCCTCCCCCCGTCCCTGATTCTCCGGGAGGCTATAGGGTCATGTGACTTTCCCTACCCCCCTCACCAAGCCCTGCCTTGCCCTCCCTCTCACAAACACACACGCAGTCATTTTCAAAAGCAATGTTTTGAATTTAGGGAAACAATGACTGGAACACAAAATAAATTCATCTATAAAAATGAATATAAAGATTTTGAAAAGATAAAAATAAGATGCCCAGTTATAATTTGTACAAATACTTCTCCTCACAATACTAATCGGTAACCACCAATAATCTATGAGTTACACGAGATCACTCCAAATATTTGTTCATATTCAGAATGAATTAGGAAATTGATGTTTGCATTGAAGATTTTAAACTACAGAAACATTACAGAATCCCAGTGCAGGGGCATTTTTACAGCTAAATTGCTTTCAGGTGCAGGAAAAGTTAAGAAGAGCTAAAAAAGAAACTCATGTTTGGCAAAAGTTTAGAAAGCCTTAAAAAACAGGCAGTCTTAAGGTACTCAAAATGAAAGTAATTGTTAAAGAAATGGAACAAATGTTGTAGAAGTATGAGGTCTGGTACGAAATAGCATTTTGGGAATGGATGTGAAAGTTTCGAAATGAGATGGGAACAGCAAATATTGTTTTCTGGTGTTCTGTTATATTTCAGAAATTGGACTTCAACCAGGCTAAGTGAGAGGGTGTGGAAACGATGACCCCGGGAACTCTGGGAACTCCTCAGAAGACCCAAAAAGAATTGGTTTCCACCCCACAAGAGAGCCCACCCTGCTGGAAAGCGGTCTGCCTGGGGGACACTTTCCTTCTACAATCTCTGTGGTGTGTTGGTCCTGAGCTCTGCTGGCATTGGAGGAAAATTTTGGTTTGGCCCAGGACAGCTAGTTCGCACCCCCACAACAAAAAAGAGACCAAAAAGCCTCATCGAGACATGAGGTACCTCTCTCAGGGTTTCATCCAAGCTGGATGTTTATGGAGTTTGTTGGGCTTGCTGCAAACTCTGAGATCATCTGTTATTTACATTTCCGTGCCAACCTTTATGAGGAACACTATCCTCCAGCTTATTTGGTTGGAAACTTTTATTCACCAACATATAAATGTAGCTATGCCACGCAAGTGCCACATTGCTTCCCCCCCATGTGCGAGTTCTGTTTCCTGCCCCATCTCCATTTTCAAGCTTGACAGATGATGTCACAACTTTGCCTCTTCCTCAGATATTTGGGTCAATGTTAACTGCAGAACAATAACAACACTTGAGGGAAAGTTGAAGTGGATGGCCAGATAAGGGCGTATCAGCGAGCGGTGCGACATCCTATGGTTGTTTATGGCTTCTCTGTCCACTTAGACTTCTTCCCTAGCCATCACTTCTATCAAGAGCAAATGACGCAGTGGCCTTTCTCCAGAGTACAACACAAGGGCCCTGGCAGAGATGTGGTTATGAAACCTCTGAGTGCACACTTCAGATCTATTGCCACCATCAGCTGACATATTCCATTTTGACATTTTTCCATTGCAGTGCCTGTCACACACATATACAGTCAACATATGTGCAGATCTACTGTATGAGGCCCAGTAAATCCGAGTTGTCCTGACAGACACATCCATTTATCCAGCTCCTTCCAAGCCACAAAAGAGCCGGCAAAATCTTGCTCCCCCAGAAATTATTCATTTATTAATGAAATGATAGCTTTCTGCTATCTCCTAAGACAACTAGATATTCCTCCTTTTCAGGGAAACTATGGGCACTGGCAGATATTGTGCAGCAAATAGCAGTAAGCTTTCAGCAAGCTGTGAAAATGGTGGATTTATCTCTACCTCAATGCTCGTAAGGTCCAAGAACAGACACTGAATATTCCTGAGAGGCCAACATGGAAGCCACCAAACACTCAAACAGCAAATTTCACCGTCTATATTGGCTCATTTTAAAGAATCCTCTGTTCAAAGGGATGCTGAGCCAAAGGATAGAGGTTAGTTGTACTTTGCCCAAATGAGCGTTGAAGACCAGAGCAGTTCAGAACACACAGAACCTCTATCTGAGGATTTATGGTTTAAAAGGGATTTTGTGAGAAAAGGGAGGATCAGTTCTACTACAGCTGGAACACACACCAAGACAAAAAACTACGTCTTTACCTTCATTTACAGCCATTACTATAACATGTGTACAGACATCTAATAATACAGAGTAGCAGTATGAGGTCCCGATAGTTTTACATTTCTCTGGACACAGAGGGCTCATCTTCAAACAGTCAGTTCTGTTTTTGCACCTTTTTGATACTGCTGAGGAATTCTTAACTAGATGGATGGATCCGGGGTCCTCACATCATCAAATGCTCCTACAATATTCTGAATCAGGGCCATATCTTTATAAACATAGAGCCATACCATATATATACATCACATAAAGCTACAAGATAAATCAGCATTTTTGTGCTAATATATTCCATACTTCATGTGTTGAAATGCTGTCAAAATGTCACGCAGTCAGGTCCACAGCACTAGCACATTGTATGTTTTGCAACGATAAAAAGGTCCTTTCTGACTGAAACACTGACCAATATTTACAACATCTACTGTATCAATTACCCACAAATGAGCAGCATGTTGAGTTGTTTCAGTACAGTGCATGCTATATATTGGGGTTTCATTTTTACCCCTGTATTACATCTGAAAATAATAAAAGCACTTGTGCCACCTTCAGAAAGCAGCTCGTGTTACATGGGACTGTGTCATGTCACAAATGGTTGAAGAAACTTATTGTCCAACCAAGTTCTTGACTCACTGTGTTAAAGAACATTCTGTGGGTCACGTGACTGCAAACCGCCAGCATCACAACACTGAACTATTTTCCATCCATCTGGACGTACCGGTCTGACTGCTCTAACATGTACATTTCCATGCTTGATCAAAGTCCTCATCACGTCATGAGTTCGTACATCACACTGACCTTGGGTGTCATGCAGACTTTGGGTTTTGCAAAGCTTCTGTGCTCCGTTACCTTCACCTTCATAGCTTTCTGGAACAGCTAAATTAGTTGAGTCATACCTTTGGAGGCCAGTTGGTGGCATGGCAGTTAAAATCGGTGCCTTAGACTGGTGAATCCAAGTTCAAAACTCCTTGAGAAATATGTGCACTCTGAATTGCTCCAGGAAAAAAATAACCAGATGTATACATGGTAAATCAGCTAAATGAATAAATATAAATTTAAATATCCATATATATAAAATTCAAAGTTAAAAAAATTAATTGGAAATTATTAAAAGAGGAAAAACAAAGTTTTAAACAAACATTAAAATAGGTAAAAATTTGTCTTATTGACTCTTTTAGTAACTCTATCCTTCTCAAGCTTCTCCACTCATTTTAATAAAGTTTGCCATTCAGATGGAGAAAGCAGGTAGCCCAGACGGATTCAAGCACACCTTCTCAGATTACTTTAATTCCATCCACTCAACCCCTGGTCTGAACATACTGGAAACTTCTGGAACCTGCAAAGATCATTCCTCTCTTTCAGTGTGTAACCAATCTCCTGGCTGCCTGCGTGCCCTGAATGTGAAAAGCAGTTTCTATTAAATGTCGACACAAGGCTAATTCTCTGTTACCACATAAACTTGTTTCTGTTTATATATTAAAGAAAACAAGTCACGCTTGACAAAAAAGTGATGGTCAAACAAACACTGCCTGTTGCTCTTACACGGTTTTTTTTTTTTTTTTAAATCGTGATTTTCCTGTGCACTACTATTATACTCCACCAGTTTATTTGCTTTAAGTACAATCGGGTTGTTTGCAGTTTAGATTGATGAAACTATTCTTTCCACTTAAGATATTTCTCCCTGAAAGCTATAGATGGACAAAATAAGGTTTAGCCTCTTCTGGAAGCCAGAACTCAGCACTTCAGTACAAACCCCAAAATGCACTGATGCAATCAGCATGCAATTCAGTATTTATTCAGATAAAGAGACTCAGTGATTTTTGTTGGCACTCCAGAGTAGGAGTCCACAAGAGGAGGGTTTTGACAGAGCAGGACGGGCCCTTCAGGCTGACACACGGCTCTCGGCCGACTCACACATGTGGTTTCGATCTGGTTTTTTTCCTTCTCGACAAGTCCGATCATCTGCTCCGCACCACTTTCAGTCCTTTGAGTCTGGATCAGAACATCTCCCCAGGCTTTGCAGGTGACCTCACAGTCAAGGTCCAGTGAAGATCCCCAGATGCGAGAGACATGACAGCAGTTAGGACAAGTCAGATTGATCATCCTGTGACAGCTGCCAGGACTTTGTACGTTCGTATCATCAATATGGGTCCGGTGAAAGGAGACTGGGCCTGGGCAGCGTTTAAAGATCTTCTTTGGATCTGTGCAGTTAAAACATTATTCTATTATTATTTCTAGCTAATTGTGTTATGATGGAACGTAAAGCCCTGGCTTGCTGTTCATGAGATCACTTGAATGAAAATGAACATTTCGATAGGCAACAGTTTCTTAAATAAAAGTGGATTAAATCTAAATTAGGACCTGAATACTGATACTGCACATATGCTGGAATTTAGCTATAGATATGACCAATGTGTGTGATGTGTTAGGGCTGTAGTGACAGGGTCATGTGCGTGGCCATTTGCAGGTTTGACACGTGTTCGGCCAAAATACTCCACGGGACAGAGCACCTTCTACTTGGGAAGCAGAACCTGAACTGGGCTGCAATCTGGCTGCAGGTCATGACTGGGTTTTTAACCATTGACGCTGTTTCTTTTTGATAGATTGCTGCCAAATGTTATACGTGAGAACATGTTGAACCAGTCGGTTGATGCTCAGCAGCATGCAGTACCAGCACTTCTCCATGTCAGTCCAGGACGAAGCAGGACTTTTTTTTGTGAACCAAGACTTCCCATAATCCCCTGGTGCTGTTTTCTGCCCCCTGTTGACCAGGGGCAGACCTGGCTGAGCTGAGCTGCTCTCCCAGTAAAACAATGCATGGTCATTATTCATAACAGCATCACAGATATATTTCATTGCCCAGAGTACACCGAGTTACGCTGCAAGTTGGGTCACAAGCTGCTTTCCTACTGTTCATTCCGATTTTCTGTCCCTTTTATTAAAGAAACGTATTGTTGATCAGCAAAATCTTCTGCATTTCGTTCACTGTAGAAACTCAAAATTTAATAGTTAATAGTTTGCTGATACTGACCAATGCACACGGTAACAGGGCAGGAATGTGTGTGGAGACCAAGCCTGCAGTGCAATGATCTCTCCTCCGTCACACATGGCCAGCTGTCTGAGGTCTGAAAGAACCTCATTATTCATTATATAAGATCTTCTGCATTAATAATGTTTTGCACCACCTTTGTCCTCCTTTACAGCATTTCTGTTCTATTATTGCTGTCTGCCATATAAAAAAAGCTGCAGAATTAGTGACTGCAAATAAAGAATTTATTTCTGAATTTCGGTTTTTTGCAAAGTGTTTTCTTTCCTACATGAATGGAATTTTAGTTTTAAAACGAGAAGAGTCCTTCTCCCTGCACATTAAGGTTGCTTCTGTTGCCCTGTAAAGCCCTGCTGTCTGCACATCAAGTGTTGGGTCACATCTCCGATCCAGTGGCACTTGTGTGCTGCAGATTATCCCAGCTTTGCAACA
>UFQX01000084.1:1026480-1112066 GCA_900497675.1 Arapaima gigas
AGGTCCACTCCTTCTTTTCCCTTCTTCCTTTGGGCTCATGAAGATTGCACAAGAAATGCTGTTTATGATCTTGCACAACAAGTCCTCACAACAAGTTCAAACCATGAGGCTCAATATGCACCTCATGTAGCATCTTCCGACCTGCCACTCGTGCCACCTTAGAGATCTTTTTCAGAGTGTTTTCGCATTTGTAAAGTATTCAACCATCAATGGTCAAGTAAATAATAGTGTGTCAGTGTCACAAAACTGTTGAAATTCAGTCCAGGACTGATGTCATCAGGCTGCTATCAAAGAAGAAAACCCATCTGGTTTGCGACTGGGACCTTTGCCCCTGCTGGCAGATTTGAGATGGCTCTGATTTATCACTGTTGTGTCACAAGAAAACAAAGTGTGTCACATGAATCATCCACAGTCCTGTGCAGCAGAAAAGCAGCCAGGCTGGTTTTACCCACAGCCGGGCGAGTAAGATGTTGTCGCTGTGTGACAGTTAGCAGGCAGGTTTTTTCTGTTTTGCTCAGAGTGTGAGCCTTGATGTTCCCCCCAGGCCCAGTACTACGGTGAGATTTCCCTGGGTACCCCACCGCAGACCTTCACTGTGGTGTTTGACACGGGCTCCTCTAACCTGTGGGTTCCCTCCATCCACTGCTCACTGCTCAACATCGCCTGCTGTAAGTCCTCTTCATTTTAGACTGCGACTGTTTGCCATAAACATCCTCCCAATGCTCCCTAACTTTGTAAAATAAAATATTATTAATACTAAAATAACAGGTGCAGCCTGGTGGCACAGCAGCACAAATGTCATAACATCATAATTTAGAATAAAACAGGGGACAACTTAGCAAATAAGTTAAACTTGCCCCTTGTTTTGGCAGGATGCCTTCATCAACATGCAAGCACATTATGAAAATAGATTATATTATATTATATTATATTATATTATATTATATTATATTATACATAGGGGATATATTTGATAATTATGAAATTAAGAAATCCATACTTGTCATATGATGTATATACACTATATATATAGTTCATATGTATATAGACAGACAGATAGATAGATAGATAGATAGATAGATAGATAGATAGATAGATAGATAGATCATGTCATATGACATATGATCATATGACAAGTTATGACTGCATAATTTTTGGACACAGATGAAAGAGTGGAGCCCAGTAGTTACATGGTGCACAAAATGTACATCAAAGGCGGCCATAATTGTATCTGTGGTAACGTCATGGTAACGGGAGGTTTGTATAATCTCTTAAAAATGAAAGCTACTTTAAAACGAGTGAACATAAAAGCTCCATTAGAAATAAGGAGGAAAGGTTCCCTTTTGCCAGACTTTTTATTTCACCGGAATTAGTGGAACCGTCAGGGCTGAGAGGCACGGCTGCTGCAGCGGGAGGCTTGACATGTTCACTTTTTAAACACCACACCACTTAATGGTCTAAATTTGGAGGTATTGTTGCGTTTTTTTTTGTTATTGTTTTAAAGTTCTGTTTGTTTTTACTTGTTTCTCTTTCGATTACAGCCCACATGCCGCCCTTGTCCTCTTTGATTTATATTATGTGCTCCATTTAATTACTGGTCTCTTTTCTGTTTTCTTTGTGTCCAGTAATGCATTTTAGCATGAAGTATAAATGAAGTTAAAAAAATAAAGTGATGCGCTGTGGTGGATTAGCGTCTCATTCATAGTGTGCCCAGCCCGTCACCCTGCAGTTTAGGGATATTCTTCAGTCCCTCAATTAATGTTCGCATTATGCTTTTATTTATTATCACTTAGTGGTAAAAGTGACTTTTGAGACAAAGACAGACTTCGGTCCCGTTTGTGTTTGTATGTTGAGGACCAAGTGTGAAATATTAAGCAGCAAGAGAAAGAGCAGACATGGATGCAGATCTTCAGAAATTCTCTCTCTCTCTCTCTCTCTCTCTCTCTCTCTCTATAAATATATATATATATACACACACACACATTCTTTATTTCAGATTTCCACCACAAATATAATTCAGCCAAGTCAAGCACATACGTGAAGAACGGGACTGCCTTCGCCATCCAGTATGAGTCTGGGAGTCTGTCTGGTTATCTTAGCCAAGAGACATGCCAGGTACGTCTTGTAGACGTGTCTCTGATTGTTGACACCATTAATGGAATCGTGAGCTAAAACCAGCCGGAATGAACTTCAGGGTGGAAATAACTCTGCTAAGGACTTGATTGCGCCATAACCCTTTTGCCTGAGTACTCTTTAGCCCAAACTGTAAAATAAAAGCTTGAAATCCTTGGTCTGGCATCTCTGCTGATGCTGTCTGCTAAATGCTAGAATTTTCTCATGGAAACTTGCCTCCAGCCTGTTGCTTTGTGGGACATTTCCTGGATTTTCATCCCCGGTAGATTGGAGGCATATCTGTGGAGGAGCAGGTGTTTGGAGAGGCCATCCAGGAGCCTGGAATCGTCTTTGTCCTAGCCAAATTCGATGGGATCCTCGGCATGGCCTATCCTAGCATCTCTGTGGGCGGGGTGATCCCCATTTTTGACAACATCATGAGGCAGGCAAAGGTGCCCAAGAACGTCTTCTCCTTCTACCTTAACAGGTATGCAATCCATAAACCCGTGGCTTAACTTTTTAGTCGTTTACTGAATCATTCACAACAAAAGTATTAAAACACCAAACTAATCTTGTAGTAAGAGGTAAGATTCTTTCTATGGCAGGAACCCTAACACTCAGCCTGGTGGGGAACTGCTGCTTGGGGGCAACGACCCTGCCTACTACACAGGAAGCTTCCACTACCTGAACGTCACCAGACCGGCCTACTGGCAGATCCACGTGGACCGGTGAGTGCTGAGTTCACAGCCTTGACTCAGGGCTCTCACATTTATGGTGCCACCTGGTTTACCTCAGTGGGGTACCAATCAAGAGTAGGTGGACCCCAGTGAAAGAGTTTATTTACATAGTGCAGAGAGATGATACAGGTGAAATACAGCAAGGAGTAGAAAGTGACAGAAGGAAATAGGATGTCATCCAAAGTTTATAGGAATGTTTTCAGAGCTGAGCAAGCAAGGCTGCAGGATTGCACAGGGGTTGCTATCAGTCCATGTTCTTTTATTTGGTCTCATCAAGACTGGAATAGTGGAAGATGTGGTCAGTCTTTCCAGACTTTGCTGGAGGTGCTGCCTTCTGATGGGTATAATCACGCAGGAAACCAGGATTGAGGACAATGGATAAGCCCCAAACAAGCAATGAAAAAGGAATTTGTTATTGTCGTCGTGGACAATTAAGAAACTTCAGTTTGGCAAAAGCAGAACCACCATTAATGAAGTAATTTGTAACAAAAAAATTGTGGTTAAAATGGTTCATTTTGCTCGAACCAGTATAATTTGGAATATAAAGCAGTACAGGATGATGGTTGGCCTTCTATCTAAAAATGAAAGAACATTTATACCTCATGATACAAACATTTGAACGGTGAATCTTCAAAGATATAAATCTTTAGTTTATTTATTTTATAATTGCAATTTCTTCACCATTTCCATATGTTGCGGAGTGAAAATGCCCTGTGTTTCTGTTTCATACCATTAGACACTCATAAGGTATATGATTCCACATGCTTCTCCAGGGTTTACCACCTGCTTACCATGTTTACAGGTCCTGTCTGGTGTTCTAGATTTTGGTGATTAATAAAAAGAGCAGTAAAACTGCACACATTTAGGGAATGAATCAGACAACAATCTTCACTGAACAGCAGTTTGCTGAATTTGCGTCTTCTCCCTGTGTTTGCATGGTGTCTTATGACAGTCCAAGATACCTGCATTTCCAGTTAGTTGATCACAATGAATTGCCCACTCTGTGTGTGTGTGTGTGTGTGTGTGTGTGTGTGTGTGAGTGTGTGTGTGTGTGTGTGTGTGTGTGTGAGTGTGTGTGTGTGTGTGTGTGTGTGGCTACTGAGGACCCATACAGGTTATAGTCTCCTGCCTCAGCATCCACTTCAACCCTGACCAGGATAAGCAGTTAAGGTTACTGGTGGATTTATTTAATGTAGCTCAAATTTTATTTAAAAAATTTTAAATGAAAAGTACTACAAAGTATTTTTATTTTCTAAGTTTCTGGGTTAGTCTCCAAGCCAATTCTGCCTTTGATGAGATTAACTCTGCCTACCAGGGAGGCAGAATTCTTAAATTCTGCCTTCTTCCTGGCCATGGTCACGACCCGAATGCCCACTTGAGCGTCCTGGTCCAGTTTCTGCATGTCTTTGAAAAAAAAAAAGCTGAAAAAGTTGAAGAAATTTGACGTCATATTCAAAGGCTGCAATATACTGTATGTACCAGCTGAAATTATGCACAAGAGACTTGATTTCAGTGAACTTATGAGACCTTTCAAACAACTTTTTTAAAATATATTTTTAAAGTAGTTTTTAAGACATTTATGTGATGAGTTTTAATGCAGTTTTAGGGAATATAAAGTAGTTTGAAGTTGATAAAAATAATAAAATAGATCGCAATGTAGTGACGGTCACATTGGAGGAAAAGCTGCCGAAGCTGCAAACTTGCACTGGACAAGTGATTTTTGGTAACAATGGATGAAAGTATAGAGTATTTTTTATTTATTAGAGCTTTGTCTGTTTTTTTTTTCCAGAACCTAACCTGTTCAAAATTAGACAGATGTATTATTTTGCTTTTGCTGATTTCAAAATTGTAAACATGACTTCTGAGTTATGAACAACTTGACTTACACCCAAACATCTGCTCCCAGTCTTCTTCATAAGTTGTGGTTCCATTATACTTGAGAAATCAGCCATTTTCAGCTCAGGTCTGAAGCCCAGCTCCTGTTGTAGGTTGAATTACTCAGCTTTAATTGTTAACAGGTTATCATTGTATGTCGCTTTAGTCAAAAATCCTACCTATGAGTTTCATCACAGACACAACCCTGGGTTCTCTGCTTGAACAGGGTGGTGGTGGGAGAGCTCAACCTGTGCAGTGGAGGCTGTGAGGCCATTGTGGACACGGGCACATCCCTCATCACTGGGCCTTACACTGAAGTTCAAGCCCTGCACAAAGCCATCGGAGCAAAGCCCCTCATAAACGGAGAGGTAGGGCGCCTCCTACTAGCAGATCTGTACTGCACCAACATGCTTAGGTTGTGTGAAACAAATTTCAGAAGCTGAAAAGGAGAGAACATCTCTCACTGGTCCCTGTGGATCTGGCAGTAGGAGCTTAGCATACAGTCTGATTTTCAAGAAGCACGCAGACATGGTGATGTGGTGTAAGCTGTGATACTGACAGTAAAAACTAAAACTACTGTTTTATTGTACTCTCATTTGATATGTTTCAGTACATGATAAACTGCAACAGCGTGCCGACCCTCCCCACCGTTTGCTTCATCCTGGGTGGAAAGTCATTCAATCTGACAGGGGAGGCGTACGTTTTGAAGGTGGGTCCTGTAGGGACAGCACAGGTCACACATCTGTAACACATCTCAGCTTCACTGGCTTTATTTACTTAATCATCTAACTCTTTCATTCATGAAGAGACTGGTATTTTCACATCAGTTCTCAGATGCTGTCATTGGCTGAGACTGTCAGTGTGATATGGTGTTACTTCCTCATGTTGCCTTGCACTAAGCATAATGAAATTTCCTTGCACATCTAAACAAGTTTAATGTATTTTATAATTTTCTTAAATGTTTTCTTAAGATTTTTTTTTCATACTGACTTTGGAATTGAACTGCTTTGAACTGGATTAAACTGAACTGAAGATTTATCTGGAACAGGAAATACACAGGGTTATAGTAGCGCATACCACAGTAATGATATGACACATAGTGCAGGACTGTGTAAATTGACAGCAAATCTGCAGATAAAATAAAACAAATAAAAGCAGCGAGTCAGTTTACCACCAAAAAGGACCCTCGGACGCAAAAGCATTGCTCAACAGAGTGGTCTTGGAAGAAGTGCTGGTGGCATCACACACCAACTCACCAAGGTGGAAGCAGCACGAAGGTGTGGTGACAGCTGTGGGTCACACCAGCAGTGGTCAGGGCTCAGTCAGCAGATTGAATGTTGAGTGGAATCACTGCTCAGAACTTCTTATCTTGGAGAGGGGATCTGTGGTCAAGAACCACCTATGCAGGGTTGAGGGCACAGCTTTGTGTTTCTGAATCTTATCTGCCTCTGTGATGGTTGCCCAGAAGACGACATAACAGAAAAAATATGAATTATTAGCCTGTTATTGACCTACTATTAATGATTTTTCTTTGTTCAGGACTCTGTTGGGTGAAATTGGTGTATTATTGTGATAACGCAATTCGAATGAGGAAAAACACACACAAACATAAGGCATGTGTCAAAGAGTGCTCCCAAGCAGATAATAAAGTATCTTTAATTCATATTAACTTGTATATACCCACAACAGCTAAATTTCTCAGAAGGTCCTGTTTATCTGGTGTTTCTTGGTGAGATGTACACACATACAGTGAAGACAGTGATTTATCTTACCGGTTAATCGGAGAAGGACACTACGGAGAATTTCTGTAATTTTTTCTGAATTGCTCAAAATTACCAGCTGTTTTTGGCCAGTTGAAAACAGTGTGAGAAAATAACAAAAATTAGTATAAAAGCCACTACAGTGATTTAGATCCAGGTTCTGATTTTTTCTCATCCTGTGCAGTTCCAGCAAGGAGGTGGGACATTCTGCCTCAGTGGCTTCATGGGCCTGGACATCCCACCCCCAGCCGGGCCCCTGTGGATTCTGGGAGATGTCTTCATCGGCCAATATTACACCGAATTTGACCGTGACAATAACAGGGTTGGCTTTGCAAAGTCAAAATAAGCAGGACAGCAGCTGCTTTGGGGTCAACGTGAGACGTTAAAAATGAGGGGAAAAGAAAGAACTAAGAGACACAAGTATGATGTCTGCTGCTTTAAAACTTTGATTATAACATTTTCATGTGGACTTGAAATGCAGTTTGTCCCACTAGATTACAGCCAATTTGTTATTTTATGCTCTTTCATTAGTAAGGAAGTAGCCAGAATTAAAGAGGAAAATATGCAAATTTGTTTTAATGTCAAAAAGCCGGAGGTTATAAAAAGTATTTTTTTAGCAAGTTCTGTTTTATGGGTGACTATTTTTCTGCAATGGTTTTTTGTACACTGGGATTAAATAAAAAATGTGTATCACTGTGTTTTTTCTATTTACTGTTTGTATATGTACAGTACTGTGCAAAAGTTTTAGGCACCTGTGGGAAAAATGCTATAAAGTGAGGACGGTTCCAAAAATAATGCCATGAATACTTATTAATCAATAAACCTTCTAAAAAGTGCAGTAGACAAAAAAAACCTCAGTCAGATCAATATTTGGTGGGACCACCCTTTGCCTTTAAAACAGCATCGATTCTCTTATGCAAACTTGCATGCAGTTTCAGATAGAGGTTGGTAGGTTCTTCCAAACGTTTTGAGGAACTGGCCACAGTTCTTCTGCAGACTTTGACTGTCTCTGCATGTCCTCCCAGACTGACTTGATCATGTTGAGATCAGGGCTCTGTGGGGACCATACCATCTGTTGCAGGATTCCTTCTCTTTGCTCAAGATAGTTGTGTATGACTGAGATTGGGTGTTTGAGGTCATTCTCAGGCTGCAGAATGAATTTGGGACCAATGAGAAACCTCCCTGATAATCGACAAGAATCTACCTGTGTTTCTCAACAGACATTCAAGTTGCATGCCTAAGATTTTTGCACAGTACTGTATAACAGCACATAAACAACCGCACATTTCATAGCAGCCGAAGACATGCAGATGCTGCGTGCGTGTCATCTACTTTTACACAATACAAAGCAGTGATTTCAAAAGACCATCAAAGGAGACAAATAGGTGAACTGTCAGTCCAGTAAGGTGCAGTAGTCACTTATATATGTATATGAAATATTAGCAATGTCAAATAATGAAGTTCTTCCATGGTGGTCATCTACAGATGGAAAGACAGTGTTGAGCATGTTGTGTATTAGTGTTACCAATAATTCTTAATTTTTTTCACTCACTGGTTTTTCTGCACATGGTTGTTGGTGCAGTGTTGAGCACTGTTGCCTCACAGGTTCTGGGCTTTGGGTTCATACTGAGATCAGAATGTAGCTCAAGTCAATGTAGAGTTTGTCATATTCTTCTCAAATTCACTGTTGGCTTCCAGTCAGAGTACAAATATGCTTTTCAGCCGAACTGGTGTCTCTAATTTAGCCGTAGCGTGTGTGACGTCATGCTACGGACTGCCTTCAGTCACTGCCCCCTCTTGTGGCTGTTCATTCGACTGTACTCCACTCCCTCCTTTTTTGTCGTCATGTGACTGAGGCATTGTGCCACTCCAGGTAGTGTCTGTCCTTATATACCCGCCAGTTGCCCAGTTATTTCTCACATCACACAGAAGATCCTCAGCCTTCATCTGTGCCATTTGCAAAGCAGCAAAATGAAGTTTCTCTTTGTGCTGCTACTCGCTCTTCCTGCCTGCTCATCCAGCGACATCATTCGGTAAGATAATCCTCTGTAAAACCTTAATAAAACTTCAGTGAAATATGAATCCACATGCCTGCAGAGAAAATATGCACATTTTTAAATTTTTACTTTTTTTATATATATATTTGTTTGTCTGCTACACAGTCCTACTTTTTACTTGCTGGCTTAGTACGTTTTTGTTTTATTTGTATATTCATTTAGTCTTATATATTTATTAATTGTACAATTCATGTATTTATTTTTCATTTTGAAGATGGGGCTTTGAGATATAATTTCGAAATGCAATTTTCGCTGAGAAAAGCAATAAAGGTTTAGTGTGATACTTTTATATTACAGCTTTTTTAAGATGTAAAATGGAAATTAGAGCTGTGTGACTTAATACTCACCAGAGTTATTATTATTATATTTGTTGTACTTGTTGATGTTGCGAGACACTAATAAAACATTCAGCTTTTTAAAACGTAATGATTTTAAATAATTTAGCTTTCCCCCCTGCCAAACAAAGTATGATGAAGAATGTACCTGCATTTGTTCTACTATGATCTTCACTGGGGTGGGGAGCATTTCTGGACCCACCAAGGGCTTTGATCCTTCTGTTAACACGTTTCCTTGTCTGGGCCCAGGATTCCTCTGCAAAAGTTTAACTCCATCAGACACAAGCTGATTACTTCTGGAAAGCGTGTGGAGGACGTAATGCCTAAAAGCAAAGGCCTCAAGCACAGTGGTGGCCCCTTTCCAGTGGGCCTGACAAACTACTTGGATGTAAGTTTTCCTTCCTGTCCCTCCATCCTTCTCTCTAAACATCATCATCTGTAAACAAGCCTCACGCTGACTTCCCAGAGTATGTGCACCCCACCTTAAACGTAGCCAAGCCGCTGCCTGCATCAAGTTTCCTCCCAGTGATCACTCAGTGAGCACGTCTTCTGTGTTCATGGGATTCCTGAAGATTGCTGAGCAGATGCTATGAATGATCTAAAGCCTCTAAACAAGCAAACAGTGTTCAGACAAATCTCTCGCGTGCCACACATGTAACAAGTTAATCTGTAAAATACCTGAAGTGCATCTGGCTGTCCTCCTTAAAATTCCGCCCAAACCTGACGCGTCAGGTTTCTGTCATGGAAAATCCTTTCTATTGCATTAAGGATCTTTGTCCATTGTGCCCGTTCATTTACACAGGAGTAAAAATGATAAGTCACACGACCCCTCCTCAGCACAGTTCAGTGATAACCTTTGGAGGCACTGAGGGAATCACATGTCATTCTGTGTCACAGATGTGACACCATAAGCATACACCTGTCATTGTCCTGACCTGCCAGCACCCTGGCTTCACTTGTGCCACTGCAGGCCCAGTATTACGGAAAGATTTCCGTGGGCACCCCCCCGCAGACTTTCGACGTGCTGTTTGACACAGGCTCCTCTAACCTGTGGCTGCCCTCCATCGAGTGCTCATCATTGTACCTCGCCTGCAGTAAGTCCCTGCCTTTCATTAAGCTCCATTTCTCAAGAATGTATCTAAAACGCAAACAGAAATGTTAAAAAAATATAAGAAAAGGCTAACAGGGATTCTATACTCAGTGCTGGTTGTTTCTGCGTTGCAGCGAATCACAAGAAATATAATTCAAGCAAGTCAAGGACATACGTGAGGAACGGGGCTGACTTCTCCATCCTGTATGGGTCAGGGAGTGCATATGGCTTTCTAAGCCAAGACACCTGTCGGGTACGTCTTACAGCCACATCTCTTATCACTGACACCATTAGCTGTGCCGTTCCGATGAAACCAGGCAGTTTTTAATGAAAAGAACTCTAAGGTGCAAATAATCCCCTAAGCACTTTATCGCACCATAGCCAGTCTGTTTGAGCACCCTTCAGACTGCACTGTAAAACAAAAAGTTGAAAAAGTTGATCATGTTTGATAAACATGAGCGTTTTCTCATGGTAAGGGCAGTGATAGGATCAGGGACCTTGGAGAATTTATTTTTCTTTCCTTCTTTGCTACTGGGAAATTTTTTCCCCTCTCCCCAGCTCTTGGTTGCTTTATTCTTTACTAAACTATATTTGTAACTACTATTATAACTGTGACTATAGCTGTAACTGCAATTGTAACTGACTACAGCAATCCCTCGGTATCTTAACTCTCTATATCTGAATTTTTGCTATAAAAGCTCTTGAAAATGAATTTCTGTATATCAGCATCTGAATGGAAACTTTTACTATAATGAATTTTTACCTGAAGCTTATCCATAATTGAAAAACACAAATAAAAATCTAAATAAATGTAAAAATCTACAAATAAATATCATGCAATACTGTACAATTAGATTCAGATGCCAAGGGATTATGGTAGATCTAAAGCTTTATCTATGAGATTTGATCTTTCCTAGTAACTTTGTTTGGTGCTTTGTGTCACCCTGATGGGAACAGGGCCCTATAAAGTTGAACTGACCTGAAGTGAATTGAATTGAATTGAACTGAACTGAACCGATGTTCCTTCAGCCCGTCTCACTGTTGGTTTATTTCCTGAATTTCATCCCTATTAGATTGGAAGCATAACTGTGCCAAAACAGGTGTTTGCAGAGGCCACTAAACTGCCCGGAACAGCCTTCTACTATGCCCATTTTGACGGCATCTTGGGCATGGGATACCCCAGTATCTCCGTGGACGGGGTCGTTCCTGTCTTCGACAACATAATGCAACAGAAGAAGCTGCGCAAGAACATCTTCTCCTTTTACCTTAACAGGTATGCATTCTGTCAACCTGTGTTTCACCTTTAAAAAAAATAACGGCCTTCTTATGCCACTTGCAACAAGCTATATTTTTAAAGCACAAAAAAATCTTGCAGTAACTGTTGTTTATTGAAAACGGGACCAGGGTATTCTCGGCCTCGTCTCGAATGGTTCCAGGAAAAGCTCCAGACCACAGCCATCCTGCACTGAACAAGAATGGATGGCGTGATGCACTGTTTGTATTTTTTACTTGCTTTACTGTTTTTAAATGATGTGAACTCCTTTATTGCAGAAACCAAAGTGGTCAGGTTGGTGGGGAACTGCTGCTTGGGGGGACTGACCGAGCCTATTATAATGGAAATTTCTACTACATGAAAGTCACCCAAAAAGGCTACTGGCAGATCGACATGAGCCAGTAAGTGCTGGATTCACAGCTTCAGGCGGGAGCTGACAGCTTCAGCGTTACCTGTTTTACCTCCCTGGGGTAATAATGAACACACCTCTACCTGTCTTGGCCTAGCTGTCAAGGACATGCTGAGGGTGGACCTCTGAAGGTTTATATTCTTATCTGTACCTTCTCTGCTTTGACAGGGTGGTGGTTAAGAACAAGATAACCCTGTGCGAGCAAGGCTGTCAGGCCATCGTCGACACCGGCACGTCCCTCATCATCGGGCCTTCAGCTGAAATTTTATCCCTGAACTTGGCCATCGGAGCCACACTTGACGCAAGCGGACTGGTAGCACAACCCCGCCCGCACATCCATACTTTGGCAGTGCACAGTGATTGTGGAAAAAATTAAAAAGCCATGAGTAGAAGTCTGATGACATGAACGTGACAAAGTCTGATGTGATCGGGAACAATGGTCATCTGTTTTTCAGTACAAAGTTGACTGCAGAAACGTAGCCGCCCTCCCAAAAGTTTCCTTTGTCTTCGGCAGAAAGGTTTTCACTTTAACTGGGCCACAGTACATTTGGAAGGTGAGTTCTTTGGGGACAGGACAGGTAACGCATCTCGTCTTCATAAGAGCATCTTACTGCATACAGGACTATTTACCAAGTGAATCAATTGTTTCCTTTAATCATTTTGGGCTTAAGTGGTTGGAAAAACAAAAATTACATTTGCTAGTGTTTGTCAATGTTTATTTAGACAGGGAAAACAAAATTTAAAAAGTATAACATGTCAAAGTTTGGCAGTTAGATGGAGATGGTGAATAGCTTTCTTTCCATGAGAACACAATTTTTTAAAAGGTTTTTGGATTTTCAGATCATTTTTTTTCTAGAACTGCAGATAAATTAGCAGCTGTTTTGGGGAAGATGAATATGTTGTATGTCAAGGACTAACCAAGACTCTGAATGACTGGTGGAAGCCACTTCAGGGAGCACCTGCAACCAAAATTTGGTTTCTTCTCATCCTTTGCAGATTCAGAACGGAGGTGTGACCACCTGCTTCAGTGGCTTCAGCGGCCACGATTTCTCTGCTTCGGGCGGGCTCCTGTGGATTCTAGGAGATGTCTTCATTGGTCAATATTATACTGTTTTTGACCGCGACAACAACAGGGTTGGCTTTGCCAAGGCAAAATAAGCTGGATCAGTTTCAGGATCAGCGTCAGTTTCAGCATCAGCATCAGTTTGTAACTCTAGGTTATGGGTTTTTACTTTCATGTTTTTTTATTACTTGAAGAATAATCAGACCAATGAAGAAATTATGCAAATGTGATCTCTAAAACTGATAAATTGGAAATATATTTTTAGCATATTTTTGGTTACTATTTGGGAATATGGGGTACTATATGCACACTAACTATGCTGAATTAAATAAAGAAATGTGTGTGTTACATTTTGTCATGTCTGTTACTTGGAAACAACGCATTTCCAGAGGGAAATATTGCCTTTTAGTAGTGCCAAACAGCAGGCTACCCCCAGCTATCAATCATATAACTAAAGCCTGCTATTTCCACCCTGCTGACGTCGTAAACCCACCACCACCCCTCTGCCCCTGCCTCCAATTAAATCTTGTTCAAGGAGTCCCTACAGGGGGCTCATCAACCTCGCTGGACAGCAGGTGTTGGTCCTCAAGCTGACCCCGAGCCCCAATGAACAGTACACCAAGCATCCATCTCAATTCGCAAACCAGCCTACCACTTCCAACTCCCGACCTGCTCTTCTTACATCAATGCAGTAGAAATGTTCAGTATGCGTGCAGCTGGGGGTATTATGTTGGCTATGATAAGTGTGGAAGCGACAACTCTTCTTGTCTTTCTTCTTTTGATCCATCCAGGTGCCACAGCCAAAATTCAACCCAAACCTGATGTTTCAGGTTAGAGGAGAAAAGCATCTATGTGGAAAGAAACTATGTCACTGCTGACAAATGTGTCATTTTTTCATGACAGCTCGCACAAATCCTCTGCATTGCAGTCCTGAAATATCTGGGCATGTGACCCACAGCGGGGGGGAAGGTGACATTAGTACGTGTCACAAGCATATCAGGAATGCACTTCTTGAAAGCACCGTTTGTACCCTTTGCTCTCTGTGTGACAGGTTCTCAACTTCTGTTATCATTATTTAATGTTTTTTAGTAGATGGGTAAAAATCTATCGTAAATACATTACTATACGTTATGTTACTATACATTAAAGCAGTTTCTATCATCACTTACTTTGGGACTAATTTAGACTGTTCACATCCTATGTAGATTTACATGGCTTTCAACAATTTGATCAATTGTTTTTACTGATGCAAAGGTTTAATGTTTTAATGCATTTGACTGGTGTAGATGAAGAGCGATTTTAATATCTCAAAATTAGTGAAATATCAGCACAGGATGACAGAAGACAGGCTGTTAACATCCATAAACTGGCTTCAGTCAGATATGGCTTCACAGCTTACTGTCTCTTGTCTTCTTAGCACACTGGGGTGTTAAGTGTATTTTTGACAACCAGTTTTTCACAATCACATACTGACACGCCATATTTACTGCTACGGCTTTGATGGACTGGCATCCACTGACTACTCTGGCACCCTGTATTTCCAGGATAGGCTCTGGACCCCCACAAACCCTGACTTATACAAGGGAATAACAACAGTGAGCAATCGAATGACTTTCCTCTGCGAGCTGCAATTCGGATGCTTTGGCGCACAGTGTGAATCCATTTCAAGGAATAAAACAACTTCATCCCTGTAACAGTAGATGAACTTGAGTTTCGCCAATTAATATGAAGAGCCGAACATTTTGAGAAGAATAAGACGTGCAGTTATTTCTGTTAACGTTCGCGGCCAAATCATTGTTAATAGAGCATAAATCATACTGACGTCGAAATGAAAATTCACACAGAGCTCATTCAAATATCCACCAGGTACAAAGAAAGTTTATTCAAGACAAATGGGCTTCGGTTATACTACATGGTTCAGAGAGAAAGCACAACCATTGCACTTTCAACACTGACTTCTCACACATTTTGCCTGAAAGGATCATCCTACTGTCAGCAGTGGTGAACTGAAGACTCCCACTGAAAAAGGTAAGTGAGAATTCACCAGTGCTCTATGAACTGAAAGATAGTTGCAATAAATATTTGTGGAAATTAAAAATCGGACTCTGAAACAGCATTTGTGATATGACTGCAATAATGAAATGTCCAGTTTTCCCCTTTAGATACATATTTACATAAATGTACTATTAATAAAGGGATTGCTAAGGCTTTCATCACAGCTCAAACTCACATAAATAAATTATTTGGCACTAATGAAGTGTAGTGATTTGTGGGGGGAAAATGATTTTGACAGGATTTAAAGAGTTATGAATAATAATTACCCTGAATCTATGCTTTTCTATTTAGCTCTTTCTGCCTTTTATGGTCCAAAGACACGGTAAATTGCATCTGCCCTCCTGGGCTCCTCCGGGAACCGTCCAGGCCTACAGGTCGGACGGCCACTGGTTCATGTTGGGACACGTGTACATTCTGAGGAGTTCGTTCACCCTCTCTGTGTCCGCTTCCGGTGCACTGCGGGATGAGAAGAGCAACTCATTCATCTCATTCATCTCAATGTCATCTCGTGGTGTTCGACTTTTGTGGCCATCTAAAAGTCAACAGAAATTCTGAAGTTTCACTTAATGTCTAGCATGATCTGGCAGGGTCATGAAAGGTGCTGTCAAACATTAAGACCACAGCTGCCCAGATCACACTGCATCATTGTTCAGTAAGGGCAACATCATTCAACTGGCCAAGTTCTACCTTTTTTTAATACTCTTCATGCGGTGCAGGAAGGAGCAGATGGTGTTGAGCTTCGCCTTCGATCTCAGATACTCAGCATATCTATTGGAGAACTCAATGTCTCCCAGCTGCCTTGTGTGCAGCTCAGTTTCCCTGGACATGCTGGAACAACAGGAGAAATGGTCCAAACAGTGGTCCTTTTGCTAGAATATTAGAAGTTCTTGAGAGGAGGTCTGATTTTACATCATAACGTGTAGATCATGTGGTCTTCTGGTTATGAGGCTGTTGTACCTTAATGCACAACAGAAACTGCTTCAGCTGAACAAATATGTATAATTGTAAGTAATGAAGATGCTGAATTGAAGGGAAATGGATTGCAAGGGAAATTAATATTTTTTTCACCTCTGTTTTGCTTCCAAAAGAGCATCCTCATAGTCATGGGAAAGAGAGTTTAGTTGGTTGAGTAAGTTTCTGGAGGTCTCCTCCATACCCTCACGGTTGCTGCAATGGCATCAGAAAGCGGAACCGAATGTATAAAGTACAAAATAAAACTAAAAACTGATCACGAGGTACAACTGTTACGAGGCTGCGGACAAGAACACACCATTGAGGAAAACAGACAACCTGACAAATTTAATTAATGGAGACTGAAGTTAAACATGTCAAGGTGAGAAATTGCAGCCTGAAGGAGTTTTTACATATTTAAAAAGAAGAGTGTGTATAAATAAGAATACATGAATGCTAAGCAGTACAAACAGCCGTGAACATTAGGGATATTTTTCAGGAAAAGGCAAAAAAAGGGACTGGAGTCT
The DNA here is from genome assembly GCA_900497675.1 of Arapaima gigas. Classification (NCBI taxonomy): domain Eukaryota; kingdom Metazoa; phylum Chordata; class Actinopteri; order Osteoglossiformes; family Osteoglossidae; genus Arapaima; species Arapaima gigas. Next base: position 1,042,725 of record UFQX01000084.1, read on the forward strand.
TCTGAGGAGAAGTCTGCCTCCTAAATGGTCATGTTTAAATGAACGCTTTTAGGTCTGTGTCCACTGCACTGTGTGCAGAAGTTTTTGGGTTTTAACTTTATAATTTATTCAGTCACAATATACGTAGACATATATAAGTTGTACAGAAAGTTACAATTGCCAGGATTGGATCCAAAAACTGCCGGGCAGAAAATTGAAGACAAGACCACCAAGAAGATAAACATGAACGAGAAGAACATACCTTTGCAAGAGAGGAAGAGACACTGAGTACTGGAAGAAAATAGTTATGAATAGCAGTAGTTGCCCCAGGTTGATAAGCAAGGCCATGATGTTACCCTGGAAAATAAGTATTTGAACAGTATTTGTAGTTTCTCAGCAAGTCTCGTTGGTTCAGACATGACAGTGAACCTCAAAACTGATCTTTTCATCAAATTCTCAACCTCACAACAAAGAAAGAAGACTGTTCAGAGAGTTTGCTTGAAAGTCTTACAAAGTCCAACCTTCCCTCACCAGGCTTGAGGGCCACTAGCAATGGAAGTACTTGTGAGCAACAGAGCATCCACTTACCCTCGAGAGGACAGCCCTGGAGTCCAGCAGAGCCCAGACCAAGTGCCCGGACGCTCATCCCAAGCCTGGTTTAAGTATCCAACTTTATTGCCCCTCTGAAAAATACTGTCCCAAATTGATGTCATCATCCTCTCACAGACAAACTCCCAAGCAGATGGTATTATAGCCGTATCTGTTTGAACTCGTCATTCTATGTGTTTGCTATTGGTTTTAGTCATTGTCCCCGCTTCCCATTCTGGTTCATTCTATCCGGTGACCCTAGAAATGATGACTTCCTTAATTGGCATCAGCTGCAATAGATAACACATTTTATTGTCATAATATTATTTCTGCTTAGCGAGTCTATTGGGAGAAGTATTTGTGGAAGAAGACAAATAGAGTGAATTGATTTGTTGACATTCAACATGACAGCCTTATTGGTAAAATAAGACAAGATGTGACATCTGTATAGAATGGGCCAAAGTGCTGGTCCTTGAGACTGTAGGAGGAAAAAGGAAATCTTTCAGAAACCTTTTGGCTCCTGTGTGTGCGGGTTTATTCTTTACTCGGCTTCTTGTAAAGTCTCATCTCGTATCGAGGGCACTGGCGTTATTCGAAATAAGCAGCAGAATAAGTATATTTTGTTCTGAAGACCGGCTTACTGTTTCACATTTTCCAGATGTACTTAATCATCAAATAACCAAATTATCCAAAAAAATAGTCGCGTATGAACAAGAACAACAGTTATTTGTACATACAAAGTGACACGAGTGAGAAGAAGTCAGAGGTGGGCTGAGCTCACCGCCAAAGCCCTGTCACAGGGCTGATCGCCTAAAAAATCGATAGGAAAAAAATCTGTAATATTTTCATTTAGTTTTCAGAAGAGGAAGAAAGGCCATTAAATGGGTAACACTAAGAGGGGAATGAGGAAGAGTTTCAAGTTGGTAAAATCAATACGTGCAGAGGTGACAGACAGACTGCTGTGTTTCGTGAGGATTTATTGCCTTTCTCTAAAGATTGCAAACTGGACATTTACCACCTGAGTCCGTGAATAGTAGTCACAGCAGGTGGCTTCCTATGTAAGTATGTAGATAAAAGAAGAGGGATGCAGGGAAGGGTGTGGAAGCGGCAGAGCGACAGCACGACAGGCATGGCGAGGGACCCCTGTCATCTCGACTGGCACTGTCACCGGTGAGAAATTCACAGGGCTAAATCACCGCCTCCAGGCACTGCTCCAAATTCAGAGAATAATCGTCCACTACACACCTCAGACCTCCAATGTGTGTTTCTGTCACCTGGTGCACATCTCACGAGTGATCTGTAACGCAAGTTCAGTGTTTAAAAACAAACATTCCGCACGTCTGCTGTGATTTATTTAAGGTGAGTGGTATTTTGAATTTATCCTATCTTCTGGTAGTATTAGGGAAGTGGATCTGAAAATTTAAATCTGAAACGCAAAGGTCAGCATGATGAAATTACTGTTGAACTGTGAACACTCATATTACAGAGAATTAGAGGGGCTGAATAAAACCAGCTCTTACGTAATGAAATGTGGGAGATCATCGAACTGAATTATGAAATGAATAAACAGCAGTAACAGATGGGATTTTGCTAACAGAAAAGTAATAGGAACAGATTAGCAAGGTAGTTTTCTACCCTGGGGAAGTTCAGATCTGTTTTTGTCAGATTTAAGATTTACAGTGTGGCACACAGATTCGGTCTGCTGCTCCAGCTGGACTGTGATGTTCAGGAGAACTGTGGTGGACTGTGGTGTTCAGGTGGACTGTGATGGACAGTGATATTCAAGTGGACTGTGGTGAACTGTGAAGCTCACGTGGCCTGTGGAGATGCACTTAACCATGATTTATACTGGACTGTGCACTGTGGCGGACTGTTGAGTTCAGGTGGTATTCAGGTGGACTGTGGTTGGGCAGTAAAACCGACAGATTATAACATAAAATGACATATTCAGAGAGAAATTTAACTTTATCATCTAGTATTAGCTGTTCACCTGTAGTCAGCTGGTGTCACAGTAGTTGGGTTGTCACCTTGTACCGGTTTGAGTCTCCCTGCTGTTTTAGTGCCTTGCATCGACATTTACCCTGCCTTACTACAGTAAGAATACCATGTGTCATGGTGACAATCGCGGTTGTCTTGGATAGGTGTGAGCTGGAAAAAGATTATAACAAATTCCAATAAACTTTATAGAACTTTAGACTTGTGACAAGTCTGAGATCATTACAGAAAGAAAAATATATTACATAGTCCAGAAAGGTACAAATGTCATAAATACACAGCTGTTTGTCAGATTCAACTCAAATCACAGGTTAATGAAATAATTCACATGCATTTCATCCAACCTGCATGATCCCTACTCTGGACCCCTTCTCATTACAGTTCTGTGAGCCACACATATGAAAAAATCTATCTATTTGAAATCATATTCATCAGTCATATTATTCAAGAAACTACTGACTTATAAAGCAACCTCACATTTGCTACTACTACTCCTAGTATTACTCCTACTATTATTATTATTATTATTATTATTATTATTATTATTATTATTGACTGTACTGTCACTCACCTGACTTTACTAATGTAACTTTCACACCTTTGTTGCAGCCCTTCTTTGTTTTAGTGGACTTTTATTTTATGGATTTCTGATTTTATGGACATTTACCTAAATATTCCAAAAAAAAACACAGAAAAGATGTAAATATTGAACAAATTATTTTTAAACACAATATAACGCAAATGTGAATGTACTAACTTTTTTTTAGCTTTTCTGGAGAAAACAGCCTGTGTGTGAAAAGAGAAGCATCAAACCTCCAGTTAGTTCCAGCAAGGCGGTGCAGTGCCCCCTAGTCCCCCTGTAGCCGTGCTCTGACTGAGCACCTTATTCACCACTTTCTGCATGTAATTCACTTCTATTGCAGCACTGACTTTATTCCATTCTTTTAGGTTACAAAAGTGTCACTGTGGTACATAGTGCAGTAACACACAGCGGTGTCATAAGAAATATTACGGTTAAATTACGTTAGATTTTCCGGACTTTCGTCATATTCGGACACTCCCCCTCCCCAATATAGTTAGGAAAATTAAGGATTGTAATGTATTTCATTTTTAACTTTTTCTTGATTCCAGAGAGGAACTATTATAAAGCTGGTTGTTTTTTGACCTCCCTGGCACAATTCTTGCAATATTTGTAGTTTTACTAAGGTGTTCTTTTCTTATAACCAAAGCTAAAGAGAGCAAGGAGGGCTACAGATTTGAAGACTTTTTTAAGAATGAGGTGAGCTCGAAGACAAGTGACAAGAGGAGTGACAATACTGAAATGGTCGTGACAAAGGAGAAGAAGGGAGTTCAGACTGACCGTGTTTACGGTCAACTGTCCACGGCAGCAAAGGGGAAATATTGTCACTTTGTGGAAAAGTGCAACACAGGGAAAGGGGGGGGGGCAATGATGGAGTAATGTAAAGTAAAGTAAAAAAAAAATGCTCTGCCGTGGATCAGAAGATGACACGGTCTTTTATGTTTTAATTATTATAGTCAGTTTACTCAGAGCGATTCCCTCACGGTGGGGAACAGAGCCCTTTACTGATCAGGCAGGTCATCGTTCCACAAAATTGAATTAGTTATTAAAAACTGTCACCCTGAACAATGTTCACATAAATTTAACAAATTAGTTACACGCAAAAGGAGAATGAGGTGCTCACTGCACTGTGTTGCAGGGATGTGATGTGCATCATAATTATTTTATTTCCCAAATGCAAAAAATTATTTGTAACGCCCGCCGAACGGTATAAACAATGAGGTTGTACGTATAATTTGCTGGGTGGTTACATTAAGTGTTGTATACATGCTTTTTCACCAAAATAGGTTTTTCCTCAAATTTCATCCAGCTGTCTGTTATTCTCTGCTTTTGTAATGAGAATATATATTTTCGAGTGATAAAATGCTAATAAGACTGAGCTCTAATGTATCCACAGTCACAAATAATGTAATTTTGAGGAGTTCTTAACATTAAATTGTTTTTTTTTCTTCTCTATAATTAGGTGGATTTTGAGCCGACAGCGATTTGTTCTGTTTCGGAGCATTTTAACTGACTGGACATCTTTGCATTTGTCCAGGATCATGAATGTTGGGGTCCAGGGCCACCAATCCCCGAACTGTCACCCTTAAGTAAAAACGACGTATTTATTAGTATGGATAAAGGAATAAAATTATATTTGTTTAACAAATATCTTTATTTTTTATTATATTTGAGAGAGGAAATGTAGAAATGTCTTGGTGTCTATATTCTGATATTATTCTTGTAATGGTCAGTCGAGAGTCGAAAGAAAAGAACCACAAAATCAATTATAAATTTCTTTGAGGATAATGGAAAATTGTGAAAAATCAAATCACTTTGATGAGGCTGTAAGAAACCAGATGTTTCTGGTTGAATGTTTCTTTTCGGGACTGAAATACCTCCATAGAGTTCCAGTTTGTATTGGGGTGTCAAGCAAGCGCTGCAATAACTTATAGAACCTGAGAAAAGAGCCTAAATGTTCCTTTGTTTCACCGCAAAAATTGCACTGTCATAAACCATTATCGTCCCACAGTAAGGAAGCAGATATATCATTTAGCTTTCATATTTTACATCAGTGAAAAGTGACACTAACTGCAATTTTACCTGGAACGGTAACACTCCAAAGTGTTACTTGCTTCAAGAAGAAACTTGAACTTCTTATTAGTTAAGAAATTTAAAGAAAGACTATAGAACCAGAGTCTAGAAATTGGCAGAGCTGGTGCCCTTAACACTACAACAGCTTCTATAATTCTAATGTTGCTGAAATCCAGTGAAAAACTGTTTCTCTTCCTTTGTCTTGTGCAAATCGTTTCTTCGCAGCAGAATGAATGTTAGCAAAGACTAGCCAATTATTATATGAGGACTATTAACATCCATGTTTCCAAAGAAAAAATTCATGCTGAAATAACATTTTTCACTTTGAAAGATGCTTTCCAGTTATCAGGCTCAAGTAATAATATTTGGAGGCTTATGCCTTCATTGCAGTACGTAAACTCACAGTACGGCAGGTAGCCCCGGGTCTTACATGGCTGTCAACAAGAAACACACCACAGGTGGACAAAATCAACATTTTTCCAAAGTGTGAAGAAATGCAGAGAGTCTTGAACAATATTATGAGCATGAGAACAATTGTACCGCATTTAGGGAAGTTTGAAGTTTTCGCTGACTGTTGTGTGTTACTTTTTTTGTTCTCACTTTATTTGAGCCAAAAGCCCATTTCCATTTCTTTTACTTGCACAGTTTTCATTAGAGAGTTTTGCTTGAGGGTTTATTTTAGAGAAAGGAGAAAGAAAAACAAACAGTCGCAAAAATCCACCCGCCATCCTCCGGCACTCCCTCAGCACGTCACACCACTCAGTACCACAACGTGTCTATGATGGCCCCCCTCACTCACTGTAAGCTCCATTGTATTCCAATATATAAAGACGATGCTGCGGTATCCATGAGTGATGCGCTTGCCCTGAACCGGTACAGTGGAAATTGCTTAACTTCATATGTGGGTAAATCACTGTAAGCAGCCAAGAGTAAAATCCAAGCAATGTAATTTATTTTACAGAAATGGAATGAGCTAAATAACTAAAACATATACCCATGACCTTGGCGGTCAACATTAATGTCACGAGGGGGCGGAAGAGTGGCAAAGGATAAGTTGTCGAAATTATCCAAATGTATTAGGTTAAACTGAAATCTTACATCCCTGTTTGTGTTTGTTGAATGATGAAACTGTGCATTCAGAATCATCTTCAAGGGTGGGGAATTTTCAGACCCCACTACAGCAATCTCCAGGTTACATCAATCATCCTAGTTGTGGAAAAAGTGCTGCCACTAATGATAATGAAACTAATCCCTTGTTAAAACAAGACAGCTGCTTGATGTCTAAGAACTGCATTCAAACAGACTCAAGTGCATAGTGCACATTTTCCTGTGTTTACCTCTGTTTTTACTTGACACATATGGGCAATGACTGTTACATCTCACATCAAGCACATTTCAAAGCTTCTTACATCGATTCCTCCCCTGAAATGTGGATGTGCAACCTGCCATTTGTACCCTTAAAAACTGCAAAGAGGAACAGAAATAGTCATGTTTCAAATGGATTTGTGGATTCTGTGGGATCCGATCAGATTCCGCACTCTGCTTTATTTACTGTATAAACCTTCTTATTTCTTGAGCGGTAGGAAGTTTCTTTCATCTTCTGACTAGACTGGTTCACTGAGATTTATGATTTAATCTCCAATACAGAATATTACACATGGACCTGAGAGAAAGATTACACATGCACAGGAAGTATTTATCTTAGCAAGCACAGCAGGTCTCAAAGAAAACAAGAACAAAGAAAAATTGATGATAAGGCTGGTGCGGGACAGAATTAAACCTTTTATGAAAGGTAGGTTTGAAAGCTATTTTTATACTGTATGTATGCAGTGCTGGTTGGTTCTGAGTTAAATATACTGAAAAAGTCACAGAGAAAGAGCACAAACTGAATGTACAAGTGCCTGAGACATGAAATTTTACATTGCAGAGCTTCACTTTCTGTAACCTTTATTATGACTACAGGACATGAATGTTGATCCCCTTTAGTGGGGAACAAGTAGGAATTAGTGGACAAAGGGGATGGTTTTAACCTAAGAGATGAAACAGGCAAAAACATTGACCAAGAATTTAGTTCTTCTTTGATAACCCCCCCCCCGCCCCCCTTCTTCTTGGTACTGCAAGAAAATCCAGTATTTTCCAGCAACATTAACATATAATTTCAACAAAAGCAGCACATTCCACATAAATCCATAGTTCAACTTATTTGAGTTGTTTGAAAAGGTAAAAAATATATTTGACATTGCCAAATAAGAACAAAATCATCCTTATTGTGTCATAAATTATAAAACAGTTTGCAACATGAAAACATGATGCTGTTTAGATTCTGTAACACATTTTCTGAGCATTTAAATTTTGGTTTCAAAGTGAGCTTTATTATTGTCCAGCGTGGTGGCTCCTCACAGTACTTGGGCTGTTTGGAGTTGGGGTGCAATCCAACTCAGGCTGTGTGGAGTATGCATGTTGATCCCATGTCTGTGTGGGTTTCCTCCCACAGTCCAAAGATATGTATTTCGGGTTAACTCGCCACTTAAATTTGCCCGTAGTGTGTGGTCATAGTGGCCATAGTGTGGCACCCACGATGGATGAAACTGACTGTCCAGGGTTAGTTTCTAAGTCTAGCGCCCAGGGATTCCAGGAAAGACTCCAGAGCATCGTGACCCTGATCAGGATAAAGCGGTTAATGATGGATGGATTTATTGTTAAATTAACCCATACATCCACTTTATATTTAATTAAGTTAGAACATGTAACAGTTACATTTTTGTGCAGTGATAACTAGCTAAAATTAAAGTTTAATGCCGGGAAAGCTGGTTTTTTTTCCCCCAAATTATTAAGTTATTAAAAATGTGGTCTCTACAGATAATAAATGATGGAAACATGTTTGCAGTAGAAATGCATCCATTTCAAAGCAAATATACAATCCGTGATTTCCTATCTATCCAGCTTTCTATTTATTCAGGGGTTGTGACGGATGAGAAGCCGCTGGCTTTTTAAACAGATTACCTTCCCGTTATCTCCTGATTTCATGCCTTTTTCTCTCAGGCTGATTGTTTACTTCTCAAGCATCTCTGCGAACGGCAGAAAGACACTGCACAGCAAGGGGCCTTTCCAAGGGTCTTGATGACATTTAATTTTGCTTCTTTGAAGTCGGATTCATTTCCATATCCAGGCATGTTGGGAAGAGTTGAAAACAGCACTTGAGACCTCAGGTGGGAAACGCAAGGGAAAGAGGCAAAGGTGACATGTTTGTGGTCAAATTTAAAAATTTCTTCTTATCAAATTGCTGTAGCACCAGGACTTGTTGATCAGATGAGATTTGCAAGGAACCATAAAGTTTTTTTTTCTTTTTTGTGGAAAGCCAGCTTGGTAGAAGCAGCACGGCACATCTGGGACCCCACCACACCAGTGTGTAGTTTTTCCATATGTTTCATTCTCCTTCACCGATGCAAAATCGATGCTGAGAAATGGTTAAAATGCTCTGAGACTCATTTGTCTTTAATGCTATGAATTCCTCATTATAACTGAAGGAGAATAAAATATGCACAGATAAATACTGGACAGTGGACATCAGGAGGAAACAACCCCCCGGTAGGAGGGGAAACAGCGCTGAGCCTGTGCTGAAAATGGGTGGGACCTGTGGTAAAGAGAGCAGGGTAAAACCACAGGGCAGAGGTCAAAGGTCTGCCACTCAGTCAGCTCTCCTTGGTGTGTAATTCCCAGGACTGTTATTCCATCATGTCTGCTTTGTCAGTCAGACTCCCTTTGCTGCACCTCAGAGGACCGAGTGGTAACCGTTTGAGGTCATTTCTCCTGCTGCCATGTGTCTCTGGGGCAAGGACAGGTCGGCTATCCATCATGAGATGTTCCTACAGGCAAACACATCCAGCAAAACCACCCTCTCTTTTAGAGGGCTACCTATCGCACAGAGAACTATTATTATATATATATATTCATGCACATCAAGTTCCACAGTCTTAACATACGTTCCACAGCCTTTAATTCCTTAATGTCAATCTGGCCTTTTTTATCTTCTCATCGTGTTCACTTTTACTCCACTGAAGTAAAATAAAGCCTCATATGAGCCAAAACATTTGAAGTTCAACTATACAGATAGTGATCTGTGTCTTAATCTTGCTGATCATGATACAGAGGAAGCTTTTTTAGTGTTTTTGACCTGAAATGTACAGCAAAAATCCATCTTTCTTGCAAATCTTAACTGTTTATGACAGCCGGAATCCGCGCGTTGAGCCGGGCCTATCAGATAAAGGAGCCCGACGCCCACCGAACCGTAAGTGAGGACGGAGAGTATTTAAACTTAGCGAGTCCTGAGGGCAGTACAGCAGGTCATGCTCGTGACTCATAGCTCTGTGGGGTTGGATGTGGGTTTGAATCCATTAAAGTCTGTTTGGAGTTTACTTCTACTGCCCTTGTTACCATGGTATTGCCCTTAGTGGGTGCGATCCTGCAGTGACGGACCGACTCACCGTCCGGGATGTTCCTGTATTCCTGTAACGCTGCACTGGACAACGGATGGGTGGATTAATTGATTTTAACATGGAAAACTTGCAAAGCTTTGGTGACACAGAAGGTCACAGAAGCAGCTCAACAAGTGGAAATGCAGAGCTCATTAAGTGCAGACAATAGCCTTCAATTTTACACATTCTCAGAAGAGGCCGACAATATTTCTGCTCCTTAAATAAATCTTGTGCAGTCAACAGCGTTCCTTGCGAGAACCTCAAATGTGCAAATGAACAAAAAATGATGTCTAATTTCCATCCATTGAATATATCGTGTATCCGCTGAGCCACAGGGAAGAAGCTGGGGGAAGCATCTGCCCGACTGATAGCAATGGAGCACAAAGCATCTGGCGCAGACACCTCCACATTAGGTATCTCGGGAAGAAAAGTACAATGAAGGAGCCTGTGGGGAGTAACAACCCAATGAACACTGGGAAAAATAAAAACCGACTTCATTTACTTCTTTAATAAAATCCCTCCCAGGTTCTTGGCAACAATTACCACAAAAACGAGACATATTAATGGTGACATTATGCCCGTAAAAAAAAAGGTGAACAGAACTGATAAATTATGCTGACGGCACAAAGCTCGGGTGGCAGAATGGTCATTTTGTGGAAGGCTCCCAGAAATAGAATGATATTGTTTAATGACGCCCTCATGAAGTATTTGCTTCTAAATGGGATAAAATGACGAGGAGCTCTAATTGGCCCCGTCTGGGTATCTGACAGCCACCACAGCCTCAGGTTCTCAGGGGCACAAGATGGACTGTTAAATAACAGTTTTCATGGTGTCTTCATTTCAGTGGGATGTGAGACAGCTCATACATCAGCCTCAGTTTCCCTGCTTTCAGTTACTGGTCCATTACAGGTGTTGGTCCATCACAGGTACCGGTTCATCACAGGTACCGGTCCATCACAGGTACCGGTCCATCACAGGTGCTGGCCCATCACAGGTAATGGTCCATCACAGGTGCCGGTCCATCATGGGTGCCAGTCCATCACAGGCATTGGTCCATCACAGGTGCCGGTCCATCACAGGTACCAGTCCATCACAGGTAATGGTCCATCACAGGTACCGGTCCATCACAGGCATTGGTCCATCACAGGTACCGGTCCATCACAGGTGCTGGCCCATCACAGGTAATGGTCCATCACAGGTGCCGGTCCATCATGGGTGCCAGTCCATCACAGGCATTGGTCCATCACAGGTGCCGGTCCATCACAGGTACCGGTCCATCACAGGTAATGGTCCATCACAGGTACCGGTCCATCACAGGCATTGGTCCATCACAGGTACCGGTCCATCACAGGTGCTGGCCCATCACAGGTAATGGTCCATCACAGGTGCCGGTCCATCATGGGTGCCAGTCCATCACAGGCATTGGTCCATCACAGGTGCCGGTCCATCACAGGTACCGGTCCATCACAGGTAATGGTCCATCACAGGTAATGGTCCATCACAGGTGCTGGTCAATCACAGGCAATGGTCCATCGAAAGTACCGGTCCATCACAGGCATTGGTCCATCACAGGTACCGGTCCATCACAGGTGCCGGTCCATCACAGGTACCGGTCCATCACAGGTAATGGTCCATCACAGGTCCTGGCCCATCACAGGTGCTGGTCAATCACAGGCACTGGTCCATCACAAGTACTGGTCCATCACAGGTGCTGGTCAATCACAGGTACCGGTCCATCACAGGTAATGGTCCATCACAGGTAATGGTCCATCACAGGCATTGGTCCATCACAGGTAATGGTCCATCACAGGTGCTGGTCCATCACAGGCATTGGTCCATCACAGGTAATGGTCCATCACAGGTACCGGTCCATCACAGGTGTTGGTCCATCACAGGTAATGGTCCATCACAGGTGCCGGTCCATCACAGGTACCGGTCCATCACAGGTAATGGTCCATCACAGGTACTGATCCATCATAGGCACTGGTCCATCACAGGCACTCGTCCATCACAGGTGCTGGTCCATCACAGGCACTGGTCTATCAGGTGCTGGTCCATCACAAGTACTGGTCCATCACAGGTGCTGGTCCATCACAGGTACTGATCCATCATAGGCACTGGTCCATCATAGTCACTGGTCCATCACAGGCGCTGGTCTATCAGGTGCTGGTCCATCACAAGTACTGATCCATTATAGGCACTGGTCCATCACAGGCAATGGTCCATTAGGTGCTGGTCCATCACAGGTGCTGGTCCATCACAGGTACTGGTCCATTTTTCAGGACTCCACAGAACTGCAACATCTGACAATTTCTGGCATTTATAGCATCTGGCGCCTTGGACTATATAAAAAATATAAAATATGTTTAGTCCCTTGATTAAATTAAAAAATGTTGCAGAACAGGCTTTTAAAGGGAATCCCTTTAGTTTTTTATACTGTTTCACCATGTTAAGACAAAAGACATTGGGTCCAAAGAAAGAACAACTAATAATTTAATTTCCTATCTATTTGTGGCCATATTGTTTAATATGACAACTCTCAGGATTTTTACCTGCAGAAAAAATGTTAGCAAGTTAGAACCTGTGTATAAATAGGCTTCACTGTAACATTTAGCACAACAGGTTCGTTCTGAAGGACAGACAGGCGGTAAGAATATCACATAATGAGTATATAATCGAATCTTCAGAATGTAGATTTCGGCGCACTTCTTCTTTGCAAACATGTCATCCATGAAATGATGGCAAAGAACTACAAATTACCTGAAAATTGCACAGCGGTTGAAATGGTTTAACTTTTATCACCATGAAATCGTTGCTCATTTCATACTGCTCTTTCCACTGGCTCTATTTCTGTCCAGGTAATATAAGTTGGGCATTAGTCTCATAACACTGATGCTTCCTCAGGCGGTGTCTACTTTGCATCAGCTTTTTTATTATTTATCTGCCAGCAGACACCCTTATCCAAACACACTCACGTACACAAGTACTCTGGACCTTTCATTTTGTGCACCAAGCAGTAAAGACGTACAATTCAATTCAAAGGTCTCCATTAAAGGGTGAAACTTTAGTAAACATCCTTGAATTTCAAGTTGCAGTATTTTCCTTCCTTCCATTTAGTGATGAGCTGCCAAAATATCAAGATTAATCGTGAACTGAAGTGTGTAAACAACAGTCTGCAAGACACAAATGGTGTCACCTACAATGATGAACATTGTTTGCCGTCTCTGTAACTGCTGAGTCTCCCACAGTGGAGCCACACTGTTCAGAAGATGTAACTGTTGTTCAATTTAAAACCAGTTTTCATACATCACAGAAGCCAGGATAAAAGCACGATCTGCATCATGGTGCGTCCATGTCCCACCAGCCAGCAGGCAGCGTAGTGGTTATGGTTTTTGGCGATGCATCAGATAGTAGAAACCTTGTTCCTCGTGTAAAACTCTGCATGAATTGATACAATAAAAATACCCTGCAGCTTGAAATAAAGGTGAAAAACATAAATAAACAAAAATAATCATTTTTTTTCAGTCATTGCTTGCCTGGATCCCTGACAAGTCCAGCACGGGTGTGTCTAGTATCTCACCCCATCATGAGTCTCACCCTAACAACTGGAATGATCTCATCTGAAGGCAAATAACCATTTTTTCTGGTGGAAGACATAAAGCAGTGGGACGTGTGGGTTGAATAAATAGCAAATTGGGAAATAAATCATACAAAACCGTCCTAAAAACCAGGCGGCATAATCTGCACGTCTGTGAGCTTAAGACGAGTGATCCGTTATCTGCGCTCCATGGTCGTACAACTATGAATCATTTATTTATTTGTTTATCTATTTATTTATTTGCTCACTCCCAGAGTTTAATGCATTTTGCAGGTGGTTCAAAGCCACCATGAAATGGAATTATTCGGTAGTGACACGGAGGGGAGCGCATGGATGCTCTCCATTAGGAGCATCCCGCTCCGACGCGCCGCCCTTTTCTTTCCAGCTTCAGCACCATCAGCTTCTCTGCAGCTTCGTCTCAGCTTCACTTCCTCACGAGGGAAGTTGGGGGACTTGGAGGACCGGGAACTCGTGCAGGGATCGGGTCAGATCTGCAGAAATAAGTCACTCTGAGACACGGGACCCTCAGTCCTTGCGCGCTGAGCTTTACGCGTTACCCAAATGTCGGTGTTTGGTAAAAAACGTGCTTACGAGTGATTTTTCACTTTTCTCCTAAAATCCGTTCCGATGCGGCGATCAAAACCTATTTCTGGTCTCTGAACAACACCACGTGAAGTGGACATATGAAGACAAAGACAGAGAGCAGGTTTAACGTGAACAAATCCATCTCACCGCAAATAACACCACTGTGAAGACAGACTTCTGGTGGGGTGAAAAAACACCCTAGATGAGATCCACTTGGAGGAAGACTGTTTTCCTCGATCATATGAGCTGCAGAAGGAGCAGGACCAGCTGCCAGATCCAGGACCTCCAGCATCTGACATGCCGCTGGCTCTCAACGCGTCCAACCGCAGCGTCCCGCTGCCGGACTCCGGCCACAACCTGCCCGCCCTGGTCATCGGGATTCTGCTCATCATCTTCATCATCGGCGGCAATGTGATGGTTTGCCTCAGTGTTTACGCAGAAAAGGCTCTGAAAACCACCACAAACTACTTCATTGTCAGCCTGGCGGTGGCAGACCTGCTGCTGGCCATACTGGTGCTGCCTCTATATATTTATGCAGAGGTGAGTGACCCTGTATCTCCCTTATAATAATTACTACTGCAGTGAAGAATGATCAATAACATGAACATCTACAAATTGTCTATCCTTTATTAAGTGAGTAACATTATTTGCAAAGAAAACCTCCAAAACAGGGTAATAAGACCAGAACAAGTGAAAGTTCACTGCAACCCTAAACCTCCAACAATAAGCCCTAAAACTGCTGACAGGACTCAGTTCTACCTGTAAAACAGGTGTGTAAACTGCGCACCCCAAATAGAAAAGGTGTATTTTATTCCTTATTTGCACAGGTTTGAAAATTCCAAACTGGCTCATATTGAGAAACGGCTAAAGTGAATATAAAGGCAGTTTGAAAAGTTATTAGCAAGTGACCTGGTAGCTTAAGTCAAGAAACAAAAAAAAAGAAAATAATTACGTGAATCTGAATGTGGATTTGAACCTTTCACTTTATTTTCATAGGGAAAAAAATAAAGTAATGTTAGAGCATTAATATGTCAGTAGTAACAGACAGCATGAGGCTGTTGTCAGCTCATCCATCTGTATTGGCTGAGGAGGTTTGCTTTTGTTCCACACTTCTGAGGTCTGAGGTCAAATACTGCATCTGTGACAGAGATGTAATTTTAGGCAAGGTCACAGAAAGCCACTGAGACAAAATAGAACTAAAATTTGTCCTTATTTTGTTTGACTTGGCCATCGATTTGACAGGATCAGGTCTGGTGCTAAAGAATGTTTGCATGTCTATCTCAACAGTGTAGTAGCCAGAAAAGTATTTTGTTTATAATGTTAACAATGGTTATTACTGTCTCCTCTTTAGTTAATAATTTACGATCACAATGTTGGTTTTAAGACTTCTGTGTTTGTCCAAACTGATCTGATACTATCTTTGTTTTTTCTTCTTTCAGAGTTATTATAAACTTGGTGATAGTCTATTACTGACTATGAGTTTATTTTAAGCACATTGCTGGGGTCAGTTTAGAGCTATGTTATTATTAATTAAAATGCCGGCAACATCACTTTCGTATTATTTGTTAAAGGAAATATTCTACGACAACAGTGGCTGATGTTTAGCTACACTCACGGAACCTCATCCATGTTCCTGGACAAGGCCATGAATGTGTGCTACTGAAAATATTAACATCACAAGACTGGTTCGAAGAACCAAGGTTAACCTTTACACTCACGCCGGCAGAATAGTTATGTCTTAATGTTAAAGGGTCACAGCAGAGAACAACTTGTGGATTCTACTATTTTGCAAGGCTGATAATAAGAAGACATGTCCAACAAGTGCAAAGGTTATGGGTGCATAAATGACACCTAAATTCACCATGAACTCAAGACTGGCAGGTGTGTCGACTCCACGTTTTACACCCTGTGTCATATTACTGAAACACGCTTCACAAAAACTGCATCCTGCTGATTTCCATAGATGCACAGAAGTTAAATGAATCACATGGTTGAAATTTTAAATCAATATTGCAGTTCATGTGAAGACATATCTCTGCTGCATCTCTCTCTTCCAAACTCGCTGAATGTTTGACAGCGATAATCCACCACTATCTGGCCTGTATCAGATCTTCAGTCATTTCAGTTATTTTACTCATTATTAATGACTTTGCCTGCTTTCCCTACAAGAGATCACAAAATCGTTGTTTATTTTCCCGCAAGTCCATAAAACGTATCTGTAGTAAATGGTTGTTGGATGCGGGTTGAGGTAGTAGCACCAATAATCGAAATACACACACACACGACAGGGTTGATTCACCCAAGCCATGTTTTGGAGATGTGCTTCGATGGTCCATGGGGAAAAAGTCAAGTGAAGCTGGTTTTGAAATGTCCTCCACAGCTACATCGGTGCAACAGTCAGTCTTCAGTCCACAGATGTAAATGTGTGTCCTGGACAAACTCTGTGTGCTTTCTTCAGTTCCAGGGTGGCATGTGGACGCTGAACATGGTCATCTGCGATGGACTCATGACCATGGATGTGATGCTGTGCACAGCCTCAATATTCAACTTGTGCGCTATCAGTATAGACAGGTTTGCATCCCCTGACCTTTTTTCCATTGCTTCAGGTTTTCTCAGAAATCTGATCTCATTTTATCCAAATTTATCTTTGTTTTTCCTTTTTCCAAATACAGTAATACCTCGATTAGAGCCCTAGCCGTGTCTGTAAAAAACTGGAGACTTTATTGAAACTGTGCTGTAAGAGGTTATTAATACTGTATAGTGCATTGCAGAAGTATCCAAATCCCTTCAGAGTTGTCAGCATTGCCTGGGTTACAAATTATACTTATCAGATACTTACATGTTTTTCCAGTCACAGTTTTTACTGAGAAATCATGTGCGCTAACACTAAGTTGTCAGAGCCAGAGTTGGTTGTTTGCAGATATCTTAAAGAAAATCAAAGACAGAAATGTGTTGCTTGCATAAGTATTCAAAGCCCTGAGGTCTGCAGACTCTAACACCAAACAGATTAGTTATATTTTATATATTGAATAAACAAAGAAAATAGGTTTTTACTGATAAATGATAAATTAGGGAGAAAACAGTTAAAATATATCTTTTGCAAAAAACCGTTAATGGTTGATTATTACAAAAAGTTACTCTATCGGGCTACCTGAGGTATTACTGTAAAGTCAGAAATATGGCCCACTTGTGCCTACTAACTTTATGCACATAAGTCAAGTAAGTTCAGAGCTGTGCTGTTACTTTTTTCTTTTTTAAAAAAAAGGATCTATCCATGATCCACTTTCTCATTATTTATAAACAGTTTTTTCATTGTGAGAGCCCAGTTTTTTCATTACTCTGCTGCACAAAGTGTGCTCGGTGTGAGAATGAACCCACTGTAGGTGCCACCGTCCTCACTTGCCCAAAATCTCCCTCGGCAGATTCATCGCCGTGTCCATCCCCCTCAACTACAACAGGAAACACATAGACCAGAGGCAAACCATCCTCCTCTCGGCCACCTGGGTCCTGGCGTTGGCCGTGGCGTCGCCCGTCCTCTTTGGCATCAACAACGTGCCTCACAGGGACCCATCCGAGTGCAAGCTGGAGGACGACAACTACGTGGTCTACTCCTCCGTGTGCTCCTTCTTCATCCCTTGTCCGATCATGCTGCTGCTCTACTGCGGAATGTTCCGGGGCTTGCGCCGCTGGGAGGAGGCGCGTAAAGCTAAGCTGCGCAACAGCGTAGAGATGTGCCGCAAGCTGCAGCAGGTCGCTGCCGTGGACCACGGCTTAGCAGGCTGCAAGTTGGAGGAGCACCACCCGCAGCCAGAGTGCCCTTTCCAGGCAGCATTCCAGCACAGCACCATCCAGACAGTGGCCTTCTCCAGCACCATATACGAAACCCCACCCAGAGCCAAGAGAGCGAAGATCAACGGCCGGGAACGGAAGGCCATGAAGGTGCTCCCGGTTGTGGTCGGTGGGTTAACCTCCCTTTTGGAAAATTCAGTTCAGTTCCATTCAGTTCATTTTTACAGAGGCTTCTTCTCACGCAGTCACTCAGAGCACTGAACAACAGATTAAAAAGTGACTTGACCTCTTAATTTTAACAACAGCACATGCAAAAAGTATGTTTACAGGTTTACAAGATCAGATTGTTCGCGTTTGAAGACATTTTTTGTTATATCAGTTGATAGTGTCAGGGCAAGTTTATTTATATAACACATTTCACACAAAGGTCATTCAAAGTGCTTTACAAAGGCAAAAGCTAAAAAAAAGACATAAGAAGAGATTTATTAATAAAATTAAGGCAAAATTTTAATACAACAGATGTAAAAAAAAATACTAACAAAATTTAGGGAGAAATACCATAAAAAGAAACCTTAAAATTTTAATAATGGTAAATATAAGGGGAAAATTAAGTGTACTGGATATGGCAATAAAAAAACAGAAAGATTTAACAGACACGGAATAATACAAAATAGAGTAAAATCATTTAATAATACAGGGAAAACAATGAAATTATTCAAAGGCACAGGAGAGCAGGAGGGATTTCAGTTTGATTTAGAATTTGGCTGCTGTTGGTGCAGATCGAAGGTTTTCCAGGAGTCCGTCCCAGCAGAGGGTAGCGTGATCGCTAAATTTGCCATGGTTGGTTATAACTCTGGGCATTACTAACTGACCATTTCTTAAAAACCTTAGGGACCTACTGGGCTTGTCTTTTGTAAGCATATCAAAAATGTATTCTGGCCCTAAGCCAGTGAGGGATTTATAAAGAAGGAGCAGCACCTAAAAATCACTTCTGAGACTCACCAAAAGCCTTGCAGTGAACATGAAGGAACCAGCATGAACAGGAGGATGAGATTTTAGCGCATTGCAGACGAGGAGTAGAGGTTGCCCCGAAGCCGAGATGTTGTAGATCTCCGTGTGTATTTGTTATTTGTACATATCTAGTTCATTCCTCTCCCCTCACCAGTGCAGTAGCCCAAGCAACAGGTCAGCATGGCAATTCATCATGCTTCTTTTTTCATAACAAATACCCCTCTTCTCTTTTATGAGCTTTTTGCCATGAGACAGTCACTCAGTTTTCTTTAAACAACAGGGGGAAAGTGGGAAGTTGAAGTAAGTCCAAAGCTGGAGGAGCGATCGCTTGCCAGATAAATGGCTGCGTGATGCTGTGCCGTAAGGGACGTTTCCAAACACGGAGCCTAAGCTGAACCGCAAGACCGGCTGGGAAGTCCAGCGCATTTACCATCCACGGTTTCTCATCCTGCAAAGAAAGTGGACTATCACTTCAAAACAGACCACTCTTTCACCCAGAAATGAATCCAGACTTCAAAACAACAGGTTGTTTTACACTGAGTCCTCAAAGGGACATATCTGCAACCTTTAGAAGCTTAATCCTCTGTGGGCTTCTGCAGCGATTATGAAGGTGGACCGATACTCTGCTGCCACAAACCACCACAGTTGCATAGGCTTTCTTCATTTTTAACCGACATATCATGTTTATATTGATGTTTATATAAGTAATTTTTCACATTTCCTTTAAGTATCTCTGCTGTTAGCAACACAAATTTTTGGCTCATTTAAAAGCAGACATTTTATAACTGAGCAGTATGATAGGTAATTATGTTATTTATTATATGTGAACACAAAGAAATAGATGAAGGTAAGTTTTATTTTCGTATCAAAGACGAAGGATGACATTTACAGGGTAAAGTGTTTCCAAGTTCAGGGTAAAATGTTTTTAGTGTTGTCAAAGGGAGCTTTCCGAAGTTGTTTACCCATGCCGTGTCAAGGTCTAGACAGGCAAAAAGTCAAATCTGGTCAAGCTTGGCGATGAAGATGACTGTATGTCTCGAGGGCAGATGGATTATGGGTAGTGAGGTGTTTCTCCATACAGCTGCCCCACCACATAAGAGCCCTAACCTTTGCACTTCAGCCCGTTCACGCTGAGCTCCCTCTGTTGCTCCCAAATTTGATGCTACGCGACGACAACATCGATGAGCGTCGGTTCATAGATGAGCTTCTTGTCGATTCAAAGCCTCTCACTGCTGCTAAAAAAATAGCGACGGGAGGTCTGTTTTCCAGCTGCGGTCCTCATTTTTAGGGGCTGCACTGGGTTTCTTCCTGATTTCAGCCCCTCTGCTGGTATTTATAGAAAACCCATTAGTGCCACTGAATTATTCAGTTATGAAGGAGCCTTTGCATATAAAGTTACACTTCTGATCTACATGTACATTTGTATTGCAGCCCTTCCGTTTTCCCCGTGTTGTTCTTTGACATCTCAACCCGCTAACCGTGTTATTAAGGGTAACATAGTACTATTTACTGCAGGTGTACGCTGCAATCTGCTGCATTCCAAATGGTCAGCATGACTTTTGTTCAGTTACACATTATGTACAAATTTAATTACTTAAAAAATGAATATATTCTACATATTAAACATTTAGAAATGATTAAATCATTTAAATCTTCAAAACTATGATTAACACCAAGGTTTTGTAATAGATGAGGGCAGAAATGAGCCAGTAGTTAGATGTTTTCACTCCCGTTTTTTTTTTCCCCTGAAAGTGGTTTTTGCTAAGTCGTTGGTGGTCACAGTGGGATTGCAAGTCTCAGGTAGGGATACTCAGCGCATCTACTGCTTCTTATTGTAGGCGTCTTCCTCTTCTGCTGGACACCCTTCTTCGTGGTGCACACCACACGGGCCCTGTGCACGTCCTGCGACATCTCGCCCTACCTGATGAGCACCGTCACCTGGCTGGGCTACGCCAACAGCGCCTTGAACCCCATCATCTACACCGTCTTCAACACGGAGTTCCGAAACTTCTTCCGCAGATTTCTGCACAGCTGCTGCTGACAGCTTCAGAACCACCGCAAAGGAAAAGGCACAAAATCTCCATTATATACATTCACTTATAAAGGAATCTGTGCATAAAACTGCATACTGCTCCAATACCTCTGTCCTGTTTACTATGTTTTCTTTTGCAATTTGATTTATAGTTTCGATTTTCATCACTGCAGCTGCTGTATTTTAATGCTAATAGTGTCTTCTGTTCGGATTTTCTCCATGTAAGGAATCACAGATTTTAAAATAAAAATATTACCAGCAGAGCTTCACAATTTAAAGATTTTAAAAAGTAATTTATCACAATCTATTATTAATCTTTCTAGTTCTTTGGAAGACGTTTAGTTTAACACAGGGCAGAGCAAAACCAGAAGCAAGAATGATTCTAACTTTTAGGAATTTGCACATTAGTCAGACCATGTAAATCCAGGTTAGTGGCAACTGCAGTGCAGCTGGAGTTCCTTAAACCAGAAATGATATGCGAACCGTAAATGTCGGCGAGCATTTTGATGTCTTCTCAAGAACCAGTGCAGAGTTCAAGAAATGCAACTCAGACCAGACTATCCACATTTTAAGTCTTAATGTTAAACATGGTCACCTGCTGAGTTTCCTTATTCAGAACTAGTCCTGCAAAAGTGAGACAACCTGTGTAAGAACACTTGGATTTTAGCTGCTAATAGTTGAGCCAATAAATTATTTTCGTTCCCCAGGTCTCACGTAGGAGACAGTGCAGGATCACATGAATTTTTCAGCCTTTATATGTGAGCCAAACTGGCATATTAATTTTTTGTCTGTTGTTTTACCCAGACAAGCCAGGAGTTGCCTGGAAAAACTGAAGGGAAGGAAACAGAAGAGAAAATAACTGGGTACAAAAAAATCAGCTTTAAATAAAAAGACAAATCAAATTATTTCACATAATTCTGATATATGAAAAGGGACTGTAATCAGGAAAATGATGACTTCTTACGCCATTCTTAGCTCTATTTGTTCACGTTTAAATAAATATCGATTAAAACCCTAATTAAAATATTTACTAGTGACTTCACTATTGCTGTTATGAAGTGCACAGCTCTGTCCAGGGTGGACGCTGATATTTTCATGCCGCAGGTCCTGAAGCCACTCCAAAAGTCCTCAGAAGACAGAAGATAATATGATGAAAGACTCACCCTCACTTTAGCAAATTCATTGCAGAGATATACATCTTTAAACTCCTGACAGTCTAATTACTCAAAATGTATGCCTTCCACACAAAGGTCCACTCTGAACTTGCTTAATTTAATTCAAACAGGGACTTTATGAACTTCGAAGCTAGAAAATCCTACCTGTAAAGCCCAGATAAGTGCAATTTTATAAGCTCCTCTTCAGAAACCTTGGGCAGCTCATTGAAGACCGTGACTGAAATGCCCTTATCGCCATTAACACCGCAAACTCATATCAGCAAGACTTCTTTTTTTGACAAAGCATTTCGCTAAATCCACAATGAGGCTGGTAAAAGTGCACACCTTGGAAGCTACTTCTCAATAACATCATCACTTCATTCCTCAGCTGATGCTCTGGTCCAGAGAAAACTATAATAATACCAGTCTAATCATCAAGATGTTTCTAGAGAAATTCAGGTTTATTACCTGTTCAGGGGTACTACAGTAGGTCCCTTCTCGGGACTTGAATCAGCAGCCTCCAGGTGACAAGTCCTTTTCAACAGTGGCTTCCTAGTTAAAACAGAGATCATCAGCTATTTAAGTTTTCGCTCAAAAATAGTAGGACTTCAAAATGCACGGTGTGTGATGTGTGTGACACATCGCTAGGTTGGCTCTCGGGTCTATTTTAAGATCAGAGCTCTTTTATGAACTGCCTTCGACAAGGACACAGCGTCCCACCATTTTCTTGATGCTCCTTTCTAATTCCCTTGTGGACGACCGACATTTATAAACAGCAGCTGAGCCGGAGCTGATTAGACCGACTTTCAGTTGTCCTTCCTATTCATCGAGGACCCGGTGTTGCTTTTATTTAATGTCTGGCCCATTTATTTCTGTGGAGAAGGACAGACAGGAGCAGGGTCAACAGGCACGATGGTGGGACGGCCAGCCAAGGGCATCAGCATTCCAGCAAACTCCACATTTAAAGACCGTGTATCGTCTGACTGTCCTTCAAATTAAGCAAGAAGTTTATTTAAGTGTGTCAAAAGTGGGCTGAGTTTCCGTCCTCAGCACACGGGCAAGCAAAGGTTCACCCTTTCACTTCTTATCGTGCTGCTGGAGAACTTGGCTGAAACACACTGACACTGACAGAGATGACATGCTGTATCTTAAAAGCTTATTTTCAATGAGGAAATCAAGGGCAAATTTAAAGAAGAATTCTGAACTAAACTCCTTCAGGCCCCTGAGGGCTGGGTTCTCTTCGCAGTTGGGGGGGGGGGGGGCTGTAGTCGCGTCAATGCGACCAACAGTGGGTTCGAACAAGACGCAGTGTGGCTCCTGCCAAAAAACGTGGTCCTCAAGGCAAGGAAAGAAAGGGGTGAATGTGCCGGTTGAGGTACCCAGTGATTTCTGGTCGCTCCACTCGCAAACTAATACTCCTCTCAGTACCTGATATGAAGGGCTTGGATCAAGGTCTGGTATCACAACACTGGTCTTTCTCTGAGATTCCTGTGCTAATTCAGCCAAACTATGCCATGTTGGGGAAAACACTATAGATATTATATAATTTGAGTTACCCAGAATGCCATTTTGGCCTGTGAAGGTTAGAGCGATGGTCATTCAGCTGCAATCCTCTGAAAAAGGTATCCTTTTCCAGCAGCTTCACTGGGACACTAAAGGATTAGAGAATAATCACCTGTGGCAGCATGATCGTCTTCGCAGGGAAACAGTCCAGCTGCTGGGATTACAGAGGAACCAAGAGAACACACGGACCACGGAAACCCCTCACACACAGCTGCCGACAGGAGCCTCTGTGTGACCGAGCTGCTGTCCATGTGGTGATGGAGCTGTGAAAAGCCAGGCGGCAGAGAACAGAAGAGCTGAACCTTCAAGGTTCCTGTGGGTGAGAGAAAAGAAATGCTGCCAAAACCGGTGAGAAGTTATCCGAGTAAATTTCAAAATTAGAACAACCGAGTTGCGTTTGGTGATCTTCTGCAATAATTGAACATTGAACCCAGTACTTTGGTATCAAATGACAGATTCCTCTGTTAAATTGATAGTGGAATTTTAGTTTTCCGAGTAGTTTTAGGTAGCTGTACATTTAATCAAGTGAATTTCTACCTCTCCTTGATGTTTTTTTAACTTTACATTTTTTTCTTTTAACGTTTATGTTTTAATTGTACCAGTGGCCCTGTGTAGCCTAGTGCTCCTGCTTCTGGGATAGGCTCTGCATATGAGCCTGCAGCTGGTTCACAGCTATTGATATGAATGAATGATTGAATGAATGAATGAATGTTTTTAATTGTCACTAAATCCAGGCATATCACTTTTACTGTGAACCATTAGCAACGTCCCCTATCAATTCCAGCAATCCCTCCATGTCCGAACTCTCTATATCCAAATAGCTATCACAATTCTTCAAATTCAATTTTTTATCTGTAGCTTGTCCATAATAAAAAATAAAAATGCAAATAAAAATTAATTCAAAACTGAATTGAACTGGGGTTGCGAACCCCACCACGTGCATCTCACCTTCCATGTATAACGCAGTAACTAACATGTGAAATGTCATGTACCGCACAAACTGCACCGCGTGGTACAAACATGCAAATGAATGACAACATTAAGTGTGTTCTACTCAGTTAACTGGTGTTTGCAGTGTTTATCATGCTTAAGTCCTGGGTCAGTAGTTATATAGCTGTTTTCTAATGGGCTGGAGCACATTATTTATTTATTTTCCTCCATTTAAAATAATAGGAAATAGACACTGGGTATCCAAAAAACTCAGTATCTGGCTCATTTTCAGTGATGAATTAGATTCGGATACTAAGTAATTGCTATATTTTCTTTTCAGCTGTCACTTTTGCTGTGAATTATTAGCAAGACCTTCCCACAGTCAGCTGGCATCATCCAAATTTCCACGAATTTAGGAAATTAAGATTTAATTTTTAAGCTTTTATTATTACAATGTCAAGGTCCAGTGTGTCTTAGAAATAAAACAGAGGAGCTGAGTTACGATGGACCTTCCAATAAGCATCATTTTCAAAGTCCACATCTGCCCTGACGGTGACAGTTTAACTGAGGCTAAAATAGGGTTTAAATATGAAATAATTACAATAGTCAGGCAGGTGGCCTTAATCCCATTCCCTTCTGGTTCATTTGTGCATCTGTTTCTTGCTAAATATCAAAATCAGTGGGGATGTTTTCACAGGAAACTCTCACATTTAAACCTAGTTGGAAGTTGTAAGAGATGAAAATACTCAAAAATGTAAAAATTGCTTAGTTTCTCCTTGACTTCTTTTCCCAAGATGTGGTTGTTTCCTTGTGAAATTGTGGATTTGCTGTAAGGAAAAGGGTGTTGGGGAACATTTAAGCCAAAGTTGAAGAACAATTGCATTTCTCTGTCTTCATGTCCCTAAAGTCTTTTGTTGGTTTTAGAGTCAAATGGAGACTAAGAAGCATCTGTGAGTCCCCACTCCTCACATCCATCCATTGTCTTTAACCGCTGTATCCTGGTCAGAGTCACAGCAGATTATTCCATTCCAGAATCATCGGGTGCTGGGCTATGGAACCGGGCCTTGGAATGGATGTCAGACCATCTCACTGTGGCTACACACACAATGGCCAATTTGGAGTGACCAGTTAACCCAAAACACATGTCTTTGGACTGTGGGGGGAACGTGCAAACTCCACACAGACTGAGCTGTATTCAAACTCACACCCAAGCAGCCCAGTCACTACTCACTGAACAACTGCGCTGCCCTTCCACGTCTTACACGTAAGTGAATATTTCCTTATTCAAGGAGCCAAGGAGAAGCAGCAGTAATGTCATATTCTTCACATAACCGGTACTATAAAGCAGAACTAACGTACTTGTCACTGCACAGCTTGTTGATAAACTACAAAATACGAGACGCTTAAGTACACTTACAGGTACCCTCCACTTCTCTACGTTTACTCCAGTGTTACACAGATGCCTCTGGAAGATCACAGAACTCTGCAGATGTGAAATTCACTGCACTGGTCTCTTTTTTTGCCAATAAATGGGATTTTGTTGGTAGGTCTGAGGTGTGGAATTTTATAACTATGTGACTGCTAATTGTTATCAACCTGTCATAAGAAAGTGGCAGAGTGGGGTCTTTTTACAAAATATAATACCTTTCGTGATTAAGAGCTGACTGACCTCTCCAGCGTTTCAGATGATTGTCAGTGTTGGTTGAGTTCAGGGGAGGGAGCAGAGTGCATTCTGGGACACACCGATAACCTCTAACATTTCAGTGGTGAATGTGTGTCTCACAAAACCATTTATGAAATTAGCGATATTTGCTTTGAGCCAGAAGACCTTGTGGCAGCAAACAGGGACGTCGAGGTCAACTTTCTCCCTGTAATGGCCATTAGATGCGCTCAAGTCCTTAAACTTTCCAGGCCAGAATTTTTGAGAGGACATTTCAAAATGATTATTTTTTAAAATCCAGATAAATATTTAAATAAAAAAGTAGACATTGTTGTGACAGTAGCCATGACATCAGAGCCTTGGGTGGAAAACATGAACTCACTGTTTAGGACCATGTAGCTTTTCCATATCTACTATGAATAGATCTGTTTGAACAGGTAAACTACTAAAGAGATGGGAACAAAGGAGCAGCCCTGTATCATACATTGTTATGAAGGCATAGGACACATTCCTGTGATGGCTTAAAAACACATCTATGCTCCAGATCATACAGGATTTATTTAAATTACCACATCCAAAGCCATGTCCTCGCACAGCCAGACTCCTTGCTGGACAAAACCACATTTGCTCGGGCGTAAACTCCATAATTAAAAAGCCAAAGATACTAGTAAATCTCACTCGTCACACAGACACAGCACAAGCTTTTCAACTGCTTTTAATAGTTAAACAGGTTTACAAGATCATTTTGAACCTCAAGCAACACACAGCAAGGGTGTCAAAGATGACCAAGGCATAAAACTCTTAAGTTTTGAAATTTAGTAAAAGCTATGCTGCCTCAGTCTTATAATCACCAAACATCTGAACCAAGTCCAAATGAAGAGGTGCTGCATGTAGTCTCGTAGCTTTTGATTTAACTGGTCATTATATGCGACATCAGTACAACGTGTCAAAAAATAAATAAATAAGACAAAATAAAAAAAAAAAGTAGTCAGGGAATTTATTTTTAAATAACTGAATCACTTCCTATCAGACAACTTACAATTTTCAGAAACTGTAGGCATAGTGATGGCCTCTGTTCCATTACTTAGTCCATATTCAGCTATGATATTATACACAACCAGGAAAAAATACTTTGCAAAAATTGGTCCATATGTCTTCTGTACCATTATTACAATAAAGATGTAACAATTTGCTAAACTTTTTCACTTCTGCAGCAAGTAATGTGTATTTTCATAGGGTCTGAATGTTTGTCCAGAAAGAACTAAAAGTTAATTATAAAAATATAGTTATAATACAACTATCTGTACAGAGTGAATGACTTCATACGTGTCACTACTGTTCACACACATTTTGATGTACATTACACATATAATCTGCATGACCATGAAATCAATCTCTTCCTTACTGGGATGAAGTGCTTTGGCTTGAAAGTTACATTTTATGTCAAATGTCAATATATCACACATTTGTAAACGGCCAGCAGTCTTAGGCAATAATATGAAAATCACCAAAAGGAGTTTGCACAAATCAACATGGCTAAAACCATCGCTATCATACAGCCCATCTAGATACATCCTCAAGTCACTGGGCTCACTGATTTAGAGGATAAGAAAAAACTGCCAAACTCATCACTTTACTTTCTCATTATGTTTTTCTTATCCGAATTACAAGTCCCAAATATGTACATTAATGTCTTCTCTCTCCCAGTGAGCACATTTCCTTGGGGATTTAATGCATCCATTCAGTAAATGAAAGATAACAATGATCACATGTCCACAGAAAGAAGAGACTGCCTCAGACACCCAAGAAATGAACAGCCCCTCGACTGTAACGGAGTGAAGAAGCTGCTTATTCCTTCTAGTCCTTCCTTACGTCTGCGCCCTTGAGACCAGGTAGTATAACAGAAAGAACAGCAGCACCAGGCCTACAGAGACATAACACAGGATCCTGCGGTTGTCCCGGCCAGAACGCACCATGGTAGAGAACCTCTTCACACTTCCTGTCAGCAGCCTTGTGGCACTTAGAAAGTTTGAATCCTTTGGGGGTAAAAACACATAAAAATACATGGTATGTTGCTCACATCTGTACAAACATACATTTCTGGCCAGGCAAGATCTGGGACTTAACAGCGGTATGTGAGTATGGTGTGAGCCAGATAAGGAATCCGAACAAACAGCTTTTGTCTGCCTGACATTTTACTTCAAAACGATAAGAAATGATCAGACTTTAAAGTGCACTTAAGACAACAATTGGCAGCATGACTGAAAAAGACTTGAGCAGACGTGTGTGGAGGTGGTTGCCCAGGAAGACATTACCATCATCAGACCATTAGTGTTGCAACAAAGGCCATTGTTAGCTGCATGTAGTGCCTTATAATTGTATAGGCAGTGACACATTCCAGAGATGGCAGGCGTGAGAGGCAGCAAGATTGGCGGATTTTTGGATGATAGAATGTGGTGGGAAATGCAGTGACATGCAAGGTATGGGGTTAGACTGTACTTCTAATTGGAAAACAATACATTTCTTTTAAAGTTGAAATTGCCCGTGTATGTTCATTTTACGATACCAGCCATTGACTGGCTTGGTGAAACTCACCATACTGTCCAAGTAAGAGTTGTGTTCCTCTGCCTCCTTGTCGATGTCAAACGCCAGCTGGGGACAGAAGGAACACAGTCATGTCTTTAATGCATTCAAAAACATTTTACTGTACCTGAAAAAAATGGTGCTGAGGTCTATTAGCTCCAAAGACGTGTTTCTAAGTTGTAATGATATATTATACTGTATATACTGTAAACACCCACAGATTTCAGCCTGGACACCTTGGCAGCCAGGTTGTCTGCGAGTAGCTTGTTTTCTGCATCCAGTACATCATCCACCGCACCATGACCTGGACAAAGCACAAAATAAGCATTAATATTCACAGCTTTCCAAGACAGAATCAAACAGAAGAACATTATTATTTAAGTTTCATTGAGGCAGCACATCTTAATCCCACAACTTAGCTTGTTCTTCAAATAGACTGAGGCTGTTCAATATATACGCCTCCTTATTATACTAAACTCAAATTCGATTACAAAAACACAGCTGACAAGTTTGCCAGAGTCAGTCACTAACTATATTTATTCACCGATTTAAGATTTTCCGTCGCTCCACATTATGTGGACGCGTTGCGCCAAACGGTGTTAGCAGCGAGTAATGGCTGTTTTCTAATGCTACTGCACTCAGCGTTCAGAAAGAAATATAACAAACAGTAAACGAGACAAAAGTGAAAATAAAGTGTTTCAAAGCTGGCGACGTGGCAACAAATACCTCTATTCCAATCAGCCATATTTTTGTTCACTTCCTCGACACCGAGGATCGTTGTTCTTCTGTGGTGTTATGAGGGTTAAGTTTCTCCCAGAATGAGACACCGCCCCCTGCAGGCCGAAGGTACACAGGCCACTGAGGGAACGGCACTCCGTACCGCGTCTACTAAGCAGCAACACTTTCTGGCCACTTTATTAGGTGCATCATGGATATGGGCAACGATTTCTCTGCACACATTGCCAACTGACCATCGATTGAAGGCCACAAAGTACCAAAACATTGCTGCTGACCAGGTGCATCTCCCCACGGACAGTCCAGCTGGTTCTCAAACTGACAAGTCACCAAACACAACATTGGCTTTATTTTACTCCACTGTCCTTCACAGTCCTCACCGCTCAATAAAGTGTCTTTGGGTGGAAAGTGATATTAACAGGATGAATGTGGCACTAAAAAAAATCAGGAGAAACTGTATGAAGCTGTCAAGTCAGCATGGAACATAAACCCTATAAAATGTCTCCTGGCAAGTGGGTCTCATAAATTTGCCAGTGAGTATATATGAACATAAGCAACCTGTTGGTCTTGTGGTCTTGTTTGAGCAGAGTATTGACCAGCAGCATATCCAAATAGAATATACGACTTGAGGGTGGTGACACCATAAATAGGTTGAAAATCACCGATTTACTGTTTTAATTTTTTCCTTCTGAAAAGTAACCCTGTAATTCAGTATCTTTCATGAATTTCACCTCCATGTAATATAAGCACAAAACAAGTGAGTTGTGGAAAAATAGTCATCATTTGTTTCACTGTTATGTACAGCACAATATTCTAAGTATAATAGATTAGATATTCGTAGTCAAAGACCACACACAGAAACTGGCATGATCATTTTTTATTAACCATACGTCAAATCATACATATATAATAAAATTCACATAAATAAATATTTAAACAAAATATAAATAAGTACAGGAAAAATATAATCTGCCAGTGTCTGTTGAGCAACAAATGGGATGCACATCTATATAAAGTTCAGGCTTTCTGCCTCGTTGATTCTTTTAACCTTGACATGGAACCACTTAAGGGTCAAGAGGAGTCAAGAGCAAAAATTTATATAGTCTCACATTAAGGTCCAAAACAGAAATCATTCACTTTCCTTGAAATTAGTTTCACTGATGGACATTTCCAGAACAAATGTATAACTGGCACCTTCTTCCAACAACACTCATAACATGCGGTTTGTACACTTAGTGTGATCCATATATATTATCCATTTATACAGTTGGGGTTTCTTACTGTACCAATTGAGGGTGAGTACCTTGATCAAATTAACTGTAGTTAGCAGGAGCAGAGATTGAAACTACGAATGTTCATGCAACTATAATACTAAGCCACTTGCTGACCAGTATGATTTCAGTGAAATTTCCAGAAGGAAGAGCCAAAGCCACCAAAACCAGTGAGACGGGCAGGATCCTGGATATAACTGTATGTACAACGACTGAAAAGAGAGTTTATTGTTACAAATGACAGGAAATGCTTAATAAAAGACGATTTCATGGAACAGTGACAGCTTTAAAAAAACAGGCAAGACTCCATCAATAACCAAGTTATATGTATGCTGAACTCAGATATATGTAGGATATAAAGATATACGTTTTCTCTGGTGTCCAATTAAAGGTTTCTGCTTTTTTAATAAACCTATCGGAAACTCTCTCTCCTTCTCCCCATGTCTTTTTCTCTCCCTCCCCTCTCTGTCTGTCTCTTCCTCTCTTCCTCAATAGTGTCACGTCAAACCTATTGAGTGAAGACGTCTGTCCCAGTTAGGCAGCGTCTTCTTCGCTGTCAGAGGCGTTCTGTGGCGGCTCTTGCTCAGCCAGTCTCTGCAAATCGGTGACATCCAGGGAAGTCATTTTCCCATCGGGCCCCAGCTTCATGGGCTGGATCACACGGTCCCTGCGAAGGGACATTCCTGCTCACTCACACTGCATAACACTTCACAGCTTTATGTTCACCTGTCAACCTTTAAACTTGCTTTCACTATTTGCAAACAAAAATATTCATACAGAATAAACCACCTCACATGGAAACAGATGCAAATAAAAAGTAAATGTTCTCATTTTCATTTTGCAGTGAGAAAAAAACTTCTAGGCAGCACATTGTATCAAAATGCAAAAGAACTCAGTGCCTCATATCATTTGTGGTCTCCTGAAATGTTGTTTAATGTTTTGCATATCTACTCTCCAGAAATTACAGAGAATCCATAAACTAAATCTACTTTTTACTTTTTTATTCATTTAGCTATCATTTTCTTCCAAGTAACAATGTGAGATGTGCACATTTAAGCTGCTCACATTGACTTACCCACTTACACAGCATGGTAATTTTTACTGTATCAGTTCAGGGTGAGTACCTGTACCAAGGGAACTGCAGCAGAAGCATTAATTTGAACCAGATTGCTTGATGACTAGGCAGTGTGTCTGACCTCCACTCCACCCGCTCACTGCCTGTTTATTTGACATTGTTAAAAACGTATGATAAGTTGAGAAAGATGGTAAAACATGGTTCTGCTTGGTCACAGGGACCGCAGGCTGCCTCAGAGTGCCCCCTTACCTGGAGAGTTTGTCAAACATATTGATAAGTTTCATGGCCTCGAATTCCTTCTGTTCCTCCGTCATGCCCTCCATGGGGTTGGGCTGGTTGTCCTCCACCCGTCCTGTCACCGGGTTAATGCTAACACAGCAGGGAATTGTGGGGGGGGGGATGCAGAATCACTGAGACTGTGTCTGAGAGAGAGAACCTCCCTCTTCTTTCACCTGTTAATCTGATATAGAACATCACTGCCCTTTTCTTCTTTTGTTCCTTCTTACACAGCAGGTAAGGAATGCTACAGGACCAACAAGAAAAGTATAAGTTCACTTGCTGGAAACGACCCCCCCCCCCCCACATATTCAGCATTCGGTTAACAGGTTTGATGAGGAACTGAGGCACCAAGTTTTGCTGCCAGCTCTGCTGCAGTAGTTGCCAGAGATGAAGGACATGTTTGTGTTGCTTTGCTCTAATTCTTCTATCCCATTTGTCCCCAACAAGTGTTGCCCAGGTGGAGTCAAGCTTTTCACTGAAACTGAACATATCAGTTATATCTGTTTGTGTCAAACACTACTGGTCTATCTACCGATCACAACACATAGACATGAACCCAGATCTGTCCCGTGTTAGTTGTAAATCTGTGGTTTATGTTTGCTCACACTCACTGGGGCCTGGCCTCCCTGTACTCCTCTGTGTCACTGTCCTCATCCTCAGAGTAATGTCCAGGGTCCCTGGCACCCTGCATGAGCCCCCGGGCAGCCAACAGACCTGCAGCATTGCCGTACCCCGTGTACTTTATAAAGCGGGACACTGCAGAAGCAACAGAGAGGGAGAAAGGTAACTCAAATAAAGGTGGGAGATCCAGTATATGTTACCACTGAAGGGATCAGCATTTCCATAAATGTCTGTGTATGTGTGTCCTTTTCAGTGTGCGGCTCACCACTCTCTTTGCAGAGCACGAAGAGCAGCTCCGCAGCACAGTGCTTCACGTCAGTGTCAATGTGCGTCATGAGGCGTACCAGCTTGTTGCGCAGGGCACTGCCCACCTCAGGTCTATTCTTCACATCACGCAGAGGAGGCAAGATCTGTGCTCACACATACACACAAACTCACAGGTATGACATAATGGGAGCACAATGGCTGCAAGTTCCATTAATGGCAGGAGTGGCAGAGAAGACTCACTTTCATCCTGAGGAACTTCCTGGTCTCGCGGTGAACACGAGCGCTCTCTGTCAGCAAGTTTAATGAGGGCAATAGCGTTTCCTTCAGCTTGTCCCCCTGTAGCAAAAAGACACCATTATCCTTCAGAAAGGAAACTTTTTATGGTTTATTACAGAAACTGGACCATTCTGAAAAGGCTGCAAACAAATACACTCAAAGGATATCAAATATAGAACATGTGTCAATAAATTTGTCATCAATGGTTATCAGCACAAAGTTGATCAGCTTAAATCAACACCAGTATGACCAATGGTTGTCAATAAACATATGACAAATGGACATTATTATTATTATTATTATCATCACTATTATGATTATGATTGTTGCTGTACTCAGAGGGAAAGTGATCTGTTTATGTATGAAGCACTTTGTGTTGCCACTCACCCTGTCCAGCCTCCTCTCCATGAACTGCAGCAGCACGTTGACCGAGTCCATGTTGACACCCATGTACTCGATGGAGCCCTGTTGCACCCTGGGAAGGAGCAACACATCCAGGCACAACAGTGGCAGATTCCCCAGCAGGTTCGCTGTGTGTCTGCATTAGACAGGACAGGAAGAGTCAGGACATCAGATCTTCTGAGCGTGCCCCGCGTTACCCTCTCCCCCTCACCTGTGTAATTCATCGGTGCGCTCCTCTCCGTCGGCCGTGCTCATCAAACAGTGCCGCAGAATGGCGACCAGATGTCTGTATGTTGCTGCCTCCTCCTACAGGACAAAGGACATGCCGAGTCACTAATACTGAGATTTATATGCACTTTGTGATACAGTGACACGGGGAGTGACATTGATCTGTATGGGTTAGGATGTGAGTTCAAATCTGGCTCATTCAGTGTGGAGTTTGCATGCTCACCCTGTGTTCTTGTGGGTTTCCTCCCACAGTCCAAAGACATGTGCTTGAGGTGGTGTGGTGACTCTAAATCACCCTTAGTGTGTGCATGTGTGTGAATGAGTGTGTTATGTCCTATGGTGGACTGGAATCCTGTCCAGGGCGTACCCCCATGTTAAAACCCTATACTTTCTGGTCGTACTGGACCTCTGTGACCATGCACTGTTTCATTGCTGTTTGTGGTGTGGACACTGGGGTTCTTCCTCACCTCATCCACCTTGCGTCGGTTGGTGTCAGACGTGATGCTGAAGAGGATCTTGAGGATCTCTACAGCCCGCTCCGTCTCCTCACGTTCCAGGGGCGCCGGCTGGCTGGCATCCCCAGTGTTAGCCCGCACCACTTCATAGGTGTCCACCCAACGCAGACCCAGAGTGGCATCCAGGACGTTGGCCAGGAGGGCGACACCCCGCAGCTCGTGGGCCAGCTGGGCGCGGACATCCATGCGCAGCGCCGTGAGGAGGAAGGTGAGCCGCAGGTCGAAGAAACGCACTTCGTGGCTCCACTCGTACCCGTGGCACTGCTTGAGCCGCTTGGCCAATCCCACCACCAGGAACAGCCGGGCAGCCGCCTCCCGTGCAACCTCGCTGTTCAACACCACGTTGCACAGGCACTTTAGCGCCTCCACTGCCACATCCACGTCAGGGACCTCAGGCACAGCGCCCTCACTACGGGAGAGTCCCGCATGCTGGCTCAGCAGCTCCACGGCGTCACGTGTGGAGAAAGGGCCTAGACTGTTGTTGTCCCGTGACAGGATGCGAACGGTCTCCAGGCAGGCAAGCTGGCAGGATGGCTGCAGGTCCCGCTTCAGGAAGCTCAGCACAAGCTCTCCCAACCTCTGTGGGCACAAACAGGAAGCTGTCCACCTACAGAGAACAGACGGGGTCTGGACAATATTTCAAAATCTACACCTTGACATCATTCTTCTGGCACATCAATGAATATGTGTCATACTGTGTATCACTTAGGCAACAGAGATCTTTAACGGCAAAAATTTGAAAGGAAAGTCAAAAATGTCTCAAATGTGGTTAACAAATAATCACAGTCAAATGTCTGAATACACTTGAACAACCTGGGCAATACCTGTGTGCTAGGAACTACACAGACGAGTGAGAGCTAAACAACCCACAAGCGTCCTGCATCTCTGAAAGCTGCTGCTGAAGAGCAGGGAAGACCTGGTGCCTCAGGTCCTTGTGACAAAACAAGATTCCAGCAAGTGTAGTCACACTTGTGCAGACGTGCAGCATATGCTGGCAGTGTCTCACGGTCATAAAATGTCCATTTAGGATTAGACATGGATATGGACATGGATAAACAATAAATTGCAAAGACCATGTAGATTCTAGTCAGGAAGAGATACCAGCTTTGGGGGGGAGGCACCACAGTCAGGTTATTGTAAAAAGATTTGACTGCACCATCATGACAACTACCCAGCTACACCCTTGATCATCACTTTAATCAAATATGTGCTCCTCATTAAGCCAGTTAATCAATGTGAACGTTTCCAACAGGGCTCATTTCCAGAGTTGAGTTTAATATTCACTCACCATGAATATTAATATCAATGTTTGTGAAAGTTATTTGTGTGTGTGTGTGTGTGTGTGTGTGTGTGTGCGCGTGCATGCTTTACCGGATTGGGATGATGTTCACAGGGACAGGGACAAGTTGGCAGGATGAAGTCAGGAGAAACTCCATCGTACTCTTCTTTTACTACATTTTTACTGACTTTTCAGTATTTCAAGTATCTCCCTCCATACTTTCAGGGACATATATGAACATCAATAAGAAGCAATTATTTATGTCATTCTAAGGATAAGATTTTCTATAAAAGTTAATTATTTAGTTGTGCTGTATTTGTGTTTGTTTTTTCACCTACCTAATAAGATATAGTGTTATAATGGCCCCACTGTTTTTTGTAGGAACACATCCTGAGTGCTAACCAGGATATGAGGCTGGGTGGCAAAGTGCCATGTTCACACAGCAGTCGTATCTCAGTCGTCCCAAGAGTCAATGAGGCAAAACCTACCTCTCTCTTCTCCTGCTCCTGCATGTTAAATGTGAAGCAGTGACCTTTCTGGAAACAGAGAACACAAAAAAATAAAGGAGAGTTTAAGAGCACAGCTGGATGGCGTGATCTACGCTCTCCCCGTGTCCCTGGGATGGACAAATGCTCATCAGAAGGACACGGAAAAGAGTGCATCTGGTTAGCCTTTGGCACCCTGGCATAAATTCTCCACCCCACACAGATACACACATTCCTCTATCACTGTGGGGACTGAACATTTGTTATTAAATGAAATCCAACAAAACCTGGAGGCACTTGAAAGTTCATTACAAACAAAAAGCTTTGGCACTTTTAACTTAATAACTGAGTAAAAAGGCTTGTGAGACTTGCTGTCACAATGTTTTTTTGTCGTTATGGCCTGGATACCATAACTTCTCCATCACATGTCAGTCACCTGCTGCTGGCTCAGAGCAGCCAGTTGACCTGAGTGGAGAAAAGGAATGAAAACAGAAATAGGCCATTTCTACACGCGTCGCCAGGGGGCGTAATCGTGAACATAAGCAGGCTGCTGGTTCGAGTCCCCTTTCCTCATCCTGCTATAGAACCGTTGATCAAGGAAGTTACTCTGAATTACTACAATTAAAATACCCTTCCCTATTAGTGTTCCTGATTCTGTTATTTTACATCAAAATGTTAGCTCAGCAATAATGTGGAAAAATTGGTAATAGAGAAGCTTGATCCTCGTTTGTATATAGT
The DNA here is from genome assembly GCA_900497675.1 of Arapaima gigas. NCBI lineage: Eukaryota > Metazoa > Chordata > Actinopteri > Osteoglossiformes > Osteoglossidae > Arapaima > Arapaima gigas. The sequence goes on from UFQX01000084.1 coordinate 1,079,491, forward strand.
AAATATTAAAAGGTATTTGACAACGATTGCCCAACAGGGATTTGCATGGGATTTGCTGTAGAAGTGCTGCTGAATAAACGCATTTAGCTTTGTTATTTCAGTCCATGGTGAAAACAAGAACATGAATTCAGGCTGAAATATGTCCGTTTCGCTATCGCTGCCACGCTTGACTTACCTCTCTGTTAAAATCCTGCAGTGCCATCAAGGCAGCATCTTGATCACCCATCTCGATTTTTTCTATAATTGTATTTATATTCATTTTTCGTTTTTGCAAAATTAGCTAGTCCAAAAATGATGCGATTTCAATTGTTTCCTTTGCGGAACAGCTCACACCCCGGAACTAAATAGCTCCGAGTTTGTGGGGTTGCGGAGGTTGCACGCGCGTCGCGCAGCACTGTGGGATATGTAGTTTTGCAATATTTGAAACCTTTCGGTTACCAACCCATAATCGTGACAACCACAGTTGGGATGTGTTGCAAACTAATCACATTGTATGTTTTAATATTCCATGGCTTAAAAAGTTGCCCCTAACTTATAATGGAACATAAAGACAGCATTTGAAATGTTTAGCACCAGTGTCTGCACTAAGCTGTTATTTTTATGTTACTGTTCTTGACAATATGAAGACCAGTTGCCAAAAAACTGAAACAAAGAATCCAGACAACTGGGTTTTAAGTCCTAGAGAAAGAAAATTACTACTATTGTGAAACCAGACTAGAACATTCCATACTATATTTTCACATCAATTTGATGCCAGAACAGCTACAGTCATGACAAACACCAGGGTTTTATTTTGACGTACTTGCATTGTTAACCTCCTTTTGGAATGAAGCCATTATTGTCCAATCTGGAAGTGAAAGTTCCTGCATAAAGAAATTACCATTTCAGTACTCAATATTTGGCATCAGATGAAAATACTGGTATTAACACCTTTTGCTGGGACACTGGAATTTATTTACAGGACTGGAGAAAAGACAGAAATGGCACCAAGAGTGCTCAGAATTTTATTGCATTTGCTCTTTAAATCATAATGAAATTAAAACTTGGTATACATATGATTGCCTGCCAGAGGCAAACAGTAAAAACAAAAAAAGGGAGAATTAAAATAAAAATTTAAAGTAAAAACCTTCCTATAAAAACTGAAATGATGCAAGACAGTAGCAGCTGCTAAAATATCAGTGCATCTCCGTAATTTAAATTGACTCCAAAAGTTCTAGATTCATATATATGTACATATTATGTTCTATAATTTTAAGGGGAAAACAAACATGAAGAACAAGGGACAACCAGTATCATACTCAGTATCACAGGCTTTTCAGGAGCTTGAACTCCACAGCTACATGCAGCTACATGCAGTCGCAATAATCAGCCTGCTGCTTTGTTTTACCAAGATGGAGGATAACTGCATGGCTCTTTTAGTAACATAACATTATCAACTACTCAATAATATATTAAGTTAAAAACTATACCAAATGTTTTCAATCTTGCTTATATTAAGGGGTTATAAAAACATTTACATACAACACTGGCAGAAAAAAACCCTCTCGTTTTCCTAACATTTCCCATTTCGAAAAATCAAGAATCAATATTGAATTTAAGGATATCTGAACATAATTAAAAACAGGCTTTTCTCACTGTCTGTTTTAACAAACATACATTGTTTCAGTATAAATTTTATTCTTACAAAACAATTCATTTTATAATCATTTAAACTTTAGACTTCTCATAACTCAGTGGTAAACTATGAGACAGATTCATAGGAGCAATGGTATACAAACAAACTAGAAAAAGTTTTTCTATGTCTTCAATGTATTAAAGGATTTATTTCTTTATACAAATCAAAGTTCCTGTACAATTGTATGGAAAACAAAGTATGAATATTGCTGGTCCTCAACTGGCAAAGCCTGTGCGGTGGGGGCTTTTCTTTGCAAGACACCCCTGGAGAAGAGCTGCATGACGAGAGGTGGGACAGCTGTGGTTGATATACTGGTCTCAGACAAGGGCACTGAAAGTATAAACAAAAAGAAAGAATTCATTTAAAAGGTCCCATAGTATAAATTTAACTGTCAGGTCATACAATCACAGAAAAGCTATCTATGAATGGTCTACTGATTTTTGTTTACAGTCAGAGCACCTGGGTTGATTGGGCACGGGTTTTAATCCTCCTCAGTCTGTGCAGAGGTTGCAAGTTCTCCCTGTGTCTGTGTTGGTTTTCTCCCACAGTCCAAAGACACGTGTATCAGATTAACTGGTGACTACAAATTGTCCCTAACACGTGCAACGTGTGTGTGAATGTATGCAGAGTGTCCAAATCAAGGTATACTTTCATAGGCTAATGCCCAGAGATTCAACATGAGGGCTCTAAATTGCCACGACCATGAGGATAACAGATGGATGAATGATTTTTTTTTTGTGGTTAGCAGTAAAATTTACTCATTTAACTCATACTTTTCTCCAAAACAGTTTCTATTGTTCATTAACCCAATTATTTACCCATTTTGACAGCCGAGTAATTTAAACTGTTGCAATCCAGGGTAAGTACTTCACTCAAGGTTCACTCCAGCCTCACTACTAGCTCACTGCTGCTGCCTTGTTCTGTTTCAGTTGCTAATGCCATCTTTTTGATTTACTGTATTATGATTTATGTAATATGCAGCCAGCTATACAGTTAACTACTGAAGAAATTAGACAGTGGGAAGCTATTCTTTCCAGTGTGTTTGACAGGTTCATTCAGAGACCTTATTTCCTTAAGGCTGATGCTGTTGAAGAACAGATCAAAATTACAGACCGTTTAAAAAAATAAAATAAATACATTTTTAAATTTAAATAAATAAATTTAAGCAAAAATTATTTTGATGTATGTATTTAAGGAACATTATCACAATGCTGACAAGTTGGCTTGTCCATGTGCATTTCACAATCACAGCAGGACAAGCAAGCTAAGTCAGTCCTCACCTAGTAGTACTGGAGACCGCTGGTGTTTTTGTTGACTCGCCACCCTCTATCACAGCACACTTTGTAGATACAGATCCAGAGGTAGATAAGTTCTCCTCACTACAAGGAGAGATTTTACAGTTAACAAGCATGAAATGTTGGATTGAAGATAAACCTGTTCATCTCACAAAACACGTTCAGACATCAACATGCACAATGAAGACCAAGGCCCAAACTGGCAGAACATGGAAAGCACATGAATTGATGCAGATAGTTTGTTTTGTCATACATGTTTCTAAAAACTAACAAATGGAGTAAATTTTGACCTCACATCACCCACACTAAAGAGTTTGCTTTATAAATTATGACAGCAATTGGGAAATTTTCTCCTGAAGATGACAAGTACTGAAAGGCCCCAGGGAGACCAAAAATCTTGTATTACCCAAGACTATCAATCTAAACCAAGTTTCAGTGCTGCGAGTTCAGAGTTGGGTTTGAATCTGGACCAATATGTTGAGTTTGCAAATGCTTGGATGCTGTGTTTTCTTCTCACAATCATGTTTCAGGTGAACTGGTGACTTCAGGTTACATTTTGAGAGAGAGAGAGAGAGAGAGAGAGAGAGAGAGAGAGAGAGAGCTACCCAGAGTGTACCACTGCATTGTGCTCCATGTTTCAGGACCACTGCAACCATACAGTGAACAAGTGTTTAATGATAGGAGAGTGATAGATATTCTGAAGGTTTGCCCTATTGTAACCCCATTCCTGACTATCAGTATACAAAGTTATTATGTATGGTGTTGCTTATGAAAGTGGTCTTTCACAGGAAACTCAGGAATGGAAAGTAAAACATGACCAGTGGCCCTTAATCTGATGCCACGTATGCTCATGCAAATGAAGACAAGTCAACATGGCTGATGTGGGACAAGGTTAGAATAATCCTTTATCCGGCTATACATACCAACAAGATTTCAAGACTCTGAAGCCACAAGCATAGTGGGGGGAAAAAAAGAGGAAGCTAATGCTGTAAATGCAGCAGTGTAAGTGAGGAAAAGCTCAGAATATTTTAAATATTAACTATGGATTCTTTAATATTTATTATACATGTCTTCTCAAAATTCTGAAGTGAAACCACAATATGAAATCAAGCTGCCAAAAAAAGTCTTGAATGAAGTACAAAAAAAGAGTTTTAGGTTTAAGTTCATTTAAAGTTTACATTATGAGGGCTCAAAACTACACAAAATCTCTAAGTAAAATACTTCAAATTCATTCTCTTCAAGATATTGTTTGAAACAAGATAGGAGGAAGGAAACAAAGTAACATGAGTCAGTTTAAGCTTAATTTACATGCAGCGTAAGAAAGACAGGCTAGTGAGTGGTACTCTTCATATGCTCACCTCTTGAAAACAGCAGTCTCAGTTTTGGCATCTACAGTAAGACTGACTGTCTCCTTCATGGTGCCATTGGTGACTGTCTCTGTGACATGGTCAAGGGATGTCTCCTCATCCACCTCAGAAATACCTCCCACTGTCTCTGCAGTCACTGAGGTGGCCTGCGTCTCTTCACCTGCAGGAACCGGACCAGCTGTCAGTCCAGTGGTCAGCAGCCCAAAACACTCATTCTTTCAAAGCCTGGTTTCTACACAGCAAAGCACAGACCATCACCTTCAGATGATACTGGGCAGCAGCCGACCAAGGGATCACTTGTCTCCATTGCCACCGGAGAACTACTCCTGAGTGTATCTTTGGGGCTACCGCAAACAGTGAAAATAGTTCACAAAGTGTTAATGTTCAGCACATATCCCCACATACAAAAATGTATATTTTGCTAAGAACTTTATTCCAATTTTGACAGATCTTTTCAAAAGCTAATGAATCCGGTAAATATAAAGGTAGGTACCTCACAGCCACAGGGAAATTGGAGAAATCAGCCCATTCTGTCTCCATTCCCAGGGTTTGGCTTGCTGAAGTCCAGCCCACCGGCTCAGTAATTACAGTTGGCACCAGGTTTTCAGCTGCAAGGGTGTCCTTTGCCAAGATGCTTCCAGTATCCATGGGGACATCATCTAAGTTGGCAGTCCACATGGGTGCTACAAGACCTATGAAATCCAAACGGTTAAACAACATGTACCAATTGCTTGAGGAAGTCCTCAACAAGGACAGGTTATTCCTAGAAACTGCAAGCAACACTATTGTAGGTATGCTTATTGTACATCCCTCACCACTATCAACTTCCATCCGATCTTCAGAGTTGGTGATCCTTGGCTCAGATGGGTGTCGTTTAGAGTCTTCTTCTTCAGAATCAGTGCTCTCTTCACTATCTGTGCTGCCAGAACTTCTGAGGAGGAGAATGGTGAGGGACTTTTATATAAAATGTTCACGGAAATCAAGTTTTGGGTATTTTATTTCATTAATGTCAGTGTACCTGGGACGCCTTGAAGCTTGAGAAGCAAAGGTGACCTCTTTGTCATCCCAAATGTCCTCCTCATCAGAGCCCGTGTCTTCAAACTTTTGTATCCTCTCCTTACAGTATGCCTCAAAAAGGGCTATGTTTGCCTGTAAAATAAAACCAACCGCAGTCAGTAAATCTTCATTTCCCATACAGTGTGCATTTCTATTTTAATAATTCATTTCAAAACATACCATTTAAACAATAGCATACAGATAAAGAGCAAAACTTACGCTCTCATTGGTATTCAGTGAAAAACTGATGTTGGATAATCTGTCAAAAGGAATACTGCAATGTTGGAGGAGGGAAAAAAAAAAAAAAAAAAACAAAGTAAATCTCCTGGAATAGTTAACTATGCAACATTACATTCCACAAAATGCCTACTTTTTATTTCCACCACAACTCTATCTGTACGTATCTGTCATATGTTGTCACGAATAAAATAATTTCTAGTTGAGCTCAAGGCAATGTTCTAATACAAATCGTAAAACTGCTCTCATGCTCACTCTTTATTAAGGAAGTATATTACATGGCTGACTCTTTCAAAAAGAGGAAATGAAGGGGTGATGAAAGAACTGGAATGTAACAGAGCCTACCCAGCAACAGCTCAGGAGCACTCAGCCCCTAAGCTGTGGCAAACCCCAAAAAACAGCACCCAGAAACCATCACCAGACCAAGGACTATGAAGTATTTGTCTCAGTGAACTGCAACTGGAAACCTATGATGTACATGAGGGACCACAGACACCAGCAAGCTTATATCAAAGAAGTGAGAGAAATCCTATACTACCCATATAACCATAGAAAACTAAATATTAAAAATTCCCAAAGAACCTTAGACCCTGTTCATCACTATTATTTTGTACATTTATTCTATATAATGCGTTACTTGGACCAGTTCTTAAGACCTCAACATATATGCCTGCATTTATTTTGACCACACAAGTCCTAGTTTCAGTGAACTCAGCAACTAATTAGTCTGACGTCTACTGAGAAGACAGCAGGTTGTTGGAGAACAGGATGTATTGCTAATACTTACTCTACGACATCATCCTGATCAACAGGCTCCTCGTCATTGAAGCCGAACTGCTCAATAAAATTGGACGTCATTTGTTGCATCTGATAATCAGAGAAGGCCTGGCAAACCCAGGACCAACGACAGTGATACAATCTTGACACTACAAATTGGAACCTTTAAGTTCAATAAAAAACATTTTGCTAGTCTGTTACACACATCAGAATTTAACAAATTTCACATGAAGATTATAATGCAAACGCTAATCTAATTCATGTTATTGTGTAAACCAAATTGACATTTGAATGTCAACACAATATATGTATATATGCATGTTTTAATGAACTATTATCTTTATTAACATTTTCTTATTCCTCCCTTTCATTTATACATACCTGTTGTAAGGAAGAATTCTGACGAAATCCACTATTTTTAAAGTCGACCTCATCGTTACTGCATGACTGAATATGGTGCACATTTACCTATGAACAATATTCAGATACACACACACACACACACACACAGCCAACAATTTTCCAGATCATTTAACATGAAAATACTTCCATATTGACAAATAACATAAAAGCCAGAGGAAACTTACTAAATCAACAGTGTTTTTCTTATTAATGTCTATTAGCTGCATTGAAGTAAATGCCTCCCAACTTTCCTTGACATCCTTTGGGAGCTCTGGAATGAGGGAAAGATGAGCCAGTATTTCAGGATCCCCCACAGGCTGCACACTGCATCAAATTAACATAGAACAAGCACAAAGCCACTAACCTGAAATGAGCTGCTGTATTAGAGCGCTGTTGGGCCCCTTTTCACCATTATGGACTACAGAATTGGCAATCCGTGTCAAGTGGCCCATGTATCCTCTCCGCCGCCCACCTTCACACCTAAAACAAACAATATATTTGCACATCTTAGAATTTAGGATTGTCACCACACCACCACCACCACTACCACATAAGATCATTCGTAATGAACAAAGAAAAACATGGCAGCAGTATTATTTACGTCAAACAAATTCAATAGCGTTTCCTTGGTTGTATTGCTTGAAATTCTGTAAAAATCATACCTATATATCAACCAGTCAACTGCTGGCATATTTATGATGACTTTAGTAAGGTAAAGCAATCATTCATTCATTCAAATTGCCACATCATACAAAAACAGATTTCCCTATTGGCCAATAAAGGCTGGCTGTTTCACACTTGTTGACAACTTGAGTAAAATATACCCCAAGAATATGTTCAAATGCATGAATAGCATAACACAGGTCTCCAAATGAAATGCGACTCAAAAATCTAGACAAGTAAGATGCTGTTTAATGAAAATGGACAAACTGCCTCCAGGAGGCACTAACTGACCCCTCCGTTCATGTGTGTGTATTTGTACTTACTGTTCCTTCTCATTGGAAGCCCATGCATCAAGTATTCTCTGTAATAACTGACACTTCTGAAATAGCTGGGGATGTACAAGAAAGGGGAGAGGGGGGTTGGTTATCAGAACCAAAAGGAGAGCTAAAATGTAAGAACCCTGTGGAAAAGTGGGACTCACATGCTTGACAAGGTGGTTTTCTTCAATGGCCTCGTGGTTAACTTCAGCATTTTTGCTTCGGGAGGGTGGTAAGCCTAGGACTATGGCAATGCAGATTTCTACTTGTAGGTGCAAGAAGTTATTCCATATATATTTAAAGTACATATCCTGAAAATAAGGACACAGTAAAAAAGAAATGTCAAAGAATAATATGAAGGAATAAAAAATAATGACCAAAAACTATGCATAAGTTCATGGCTTCGCATTGGAAATAATATACAGCAAAACATTTATGTTTGATAAGAAATTTACAGAGGGATTATGCAAATAAATATAGTTCCTGTTATATTCATTGAGTCAGTGTGAGGGAGAAACAAGAAAAACAGCAGAAAGCAGAAGAATACCCACAAGTATGACTCCTAGAGTGTTGAGATCAATGAGCTCCAGGTTGATGACATGCATGTTTGTCTGCAGAAGGCTGGCAACCAGGCGGACCACATGCAAGCGTGTGTTTCCAACTGGGGGATCAAGCGCTCCCCATGTGGTTTTTAAAACGTTTTTCTGCAGAATTTGAAAGAATAGATAAAGAACACAAATAATATTACAAAAAGACCATGGTATGAGGTTTGATTTAAAAACAATTGTTTTGGTAAGCACTACAAACAGCATCCTTTATAAATCAACATTTAGGACTGCAGATCTTCTCGTGAACTAGAAGGAGAATGAAATTATGTTTTCTGAAGAACACGTTATAAGTTTACTTATGATATTCAGAGGCTTAATGGCTTTCAAAATTCTCAGAAGAGTAAGGCTATGCAATGGAGAAGTTATCTACAAATGTGAATCAGTACCTCTGGTGGCTCAAGCAGCAGGTGGTGGAAGTCCTTCAGCCTGGCCTTGACAGCTTCTAGTACTGTCTGACTGGGTGAGTACAGCATGTGGTTCATACCTGAAGAGCCAATCTCTAAATGGCCTTCAAAACTTAACAAAAGATAAGCAGCAGTTAAAAATTTTGTTTCAAACAACCCAAAACTCACAAACCAAAACCATCAGATCACAAACAATACTTACGCGGGCCGCCGTGTCTCTAATAATGTCAGCAGTATCTGGATAACACTGACTATAGCAGAGTAATTTTCCTCTTTGTCAAAGTTGTTGGACAACAGTTGCTTTATAGTTTCTTGTCTGTTAAAAGACATACAAATGTAAAAAAGTTCAACCTATTGTGTCAAGTCTGATTAACATGGTCATTATCACAGTAACTTCTGTAAAACAACTCAGAATAAAATGGGTTTTGTCAATGGAATGTACTGAATCACACAGTTCAGCGCCTGAATTCTAATCTCCAAAACCACAAGTTAAAAAAAACCCTGTACTAGCTGTAGACACACGAAGAAAAAGTACAACACAAGTTTGATAAATGATATTCTAAGTTTTGTACAGTACCAATGGCACCATAACTCTTATTTCATAATAAACATTTGCTAGCTGATCACCCTGAATGGATGTATGCAAAAGGTATTGACCTGTTAATATGTAAATTAAAAAAAACATACTTTTCCAGTGTGGCCAAAAGGGGGTCAGGCTCCGAGCTACCCTGTACTTGAAACATCTGATCTCTGCTAAGACGGATTATTTCACATAGTGACTGGGAGGCATTTGAGTGTCTCTGGAGGAAAGAAGCACCAACTATTAATGCCAAGTCAGACCACTATAGGGTCAGCCAGACACTTTAAAAACACACATGCTCTGGTAAAGCTCAATATTATTACACATGAAAGGCATTAACTGCAGTAATGGCACTTTCATCCTGAAAATACAGTAACACTTACATCTTCATCCTGAGATGGTTGTACCATGTCCACAAGCTGCTGGATAACTTTCTCTTCATTCAGCCACTACAGAAAAGAAACAAATTAAAATGGAAAATGAAAACGCTTTTTTCAATCTCGTATGAAAGTTTAAGCAATTATGGCATCTTTCAAAACAAAAATCAATTTCAAACCAGTTTTGCCCTGCAGTCATCAGTACAGCAGGCTAAAATTACTCAAAGCAATTTCACTTATGATACAGGAATGGACATTGAATGCAATTTATCTGCCTGTTTATGATTCCTCTACTACAAGCAGAATGTGCTTCAGTAAATCCTGTTACTGTAGGACCATGATATTGCCTTTCCTGAAATATAATGTAAATTCATTTCTGAAGAAAGGAGGCAGAATAATATGTACTCACATTTAAAACATCATGCCTAAGCTGCTGTGGTTCAATGCAGGTCAACATTCTGAGCAGCAAGTCCATAATAGCTGAAGTGCCTATATTCTTAATCATTAGACTCACAAAGTCTTCCCTCTTTCGCAGAAATCCCACAATCTACAAGAGAAGTTATAAGTAAAAAATATATATTTAAATGAAACAAAACAGCTATTTAGCATTAATTTTGGGTATTGATAATATAAAATTTACCCTATGCTTTACCTGGTCAGGCTTTCTGCTGATGAGAATGCTCAAAACCTTGCTGAAGAAGCTCGCCAGCAGAGGGTTGAGGGGAGGGTCGTTCTGCAGAAAGCTGTAGAGCTTCATCAGTAAAACTTCGTCCTCACTCAGCCTGTCGTTGACTTGAGCCACATCACAAGTAAGGAGTTCACAGGATATGTTGGGGTACCTGAATATATCCAAGTGATGGTGTTACGCAATTTCACAATTTAACTTTTCCACTACATTTTATAAATAAATAAATAAATAAATAAATAAATATACTTTTCAATAAAAATACATCAATAAAAATTGCTGTGCAGTCCTTCACACAAAGAACACTGAAAGACAACAAAACCTACTTACTTGTACTTGAGCTTCTCATCAGTGTCATTGCAAGGCTCCTGGGTAATGAAGTTGACCAGATCCTCCATGCACTGTGGTCGCATCAGGAAGTCCACTAGCTTGTGGTTCTGAGCCTTGCACTCCTGCAGGATATCTTCCTCATTCATCAGTTCTGTCAGAGTCACATCCTCCTTCTCAAGCAGGGTGTCAATATGGGACGTTGTGTGCAGGTCAAACTTCCAGAACATGGTGCCGTTACTGCCAGACAACAGTGGACATGCGTTCTAAAGAGTTATATAAGAAAAAGAAAAACAAGCAAATGGAAGAAGAATTTTCTATTCAGCTGGTTTGATAAACAGCTGTGCTTAGGGACCTCTACACAAGAGCTGGGTAACAAAGTGTGCGTGTAAACCCATTTAACATTACAAAAGAGGAAAACATTTTCTGCAAAACCGTACCTCACATCAAGGTCAAAATAATCTTAAAGAAAATTTAATGTTGGTTCTCGTTGTGACTTCTTGCCCATTAAAGGCATCCCGAGTATCAGTAGCAGCTGAAATCTTTGGATACAAATTGCATGGGGCAGGTGACCTGTGACCAAGCACCAATCACCTGTGAAAACAAACACAACAGCAAGAGCTTTACATATTCAAAAAACATTGCCATTAAACAGAAAAATATTTTCAGAACTTATTTCCAACAGATCTAAACTCCATTTCTAATCTCAGACATTCCCAAGCCAACTTAATCTTCCCTTACACAGCCCACAGAACCCCAAATACAAAGGAAATAACCATGCCCAAGACTTTCTGTAATACGTGTCATTTTAGATAAATCTACTATGTGCACATTTCTGCTTTTCCTGTAGGAACTGAAGGAAGTTGAGGCAAAGTTGACAGGTTACAGGAAAGTTATCTTGGCTTTCACTCAGCCAGCACTTCACTTTGTTTTCTCATAAATGACCAAAAAGAAAGTAAGCCTTTAAACAGAATGGGTGAGGTAAACAGACTGAGATCACAGAGACCAAGTCCACTCAGATAAGCAAGGTAACAGAGCTGCTGTTTGGTAACATGCTGGGTAAAAAAAAAAATAAATAAAAAAAATAAAAAAAAAGTATAATTGTGGACACACACTCTCCTAATTTATCAGATTCAAAATTATTCTATAATATTCAATCAATGTGTATTATGTCTTATATGAACTAGTTGACACTTCCAAAGTTTCATTTTTGTTTATTTTAAGGGTTATTTTTTAACTATCCTCTCACTCATTTCAAGCAAATACAGACCCTATCACCATTTCACTGTACCTTTCAATAATAAAGCCACAACAAAAAAAATGCAATCATTTAAAGTCTCCAGGAACTCGGCAAACATTACCTCGAAACAGTAATTGCAGATGTATCTGGACTTCCTAAAACACAGTGGCCAAATTAACTGTGCAGACACAGAGATCACCACACTGTTTAAACATTACTCTTTGTGGTGGACCATTACCATCTCTGGTTATGAATTGGTCACATTACTATTACAGTCTGCAGCCCAGTCCATGGGAGGTCCACCCACACTGCCTGGGAAGGAAAAAGTGCTTATCCCTTATACACATGTTCTGCCTCTCACTTCCTCCATAAAATATTTTCACTAACGTAAAAAGGCAGTGGGATGGAAAGGCAATGGAAGAGGGGTTACAGCTGCTTCCTTGGAATCAAAGGGCCACGGTCGATTCTAAACACCTTCACTAGTAGCTTTGATCAGATTAATTTTCCTGAAATGGTACAGTTAAATATCCAGGCTGTTTAAAGGCTGCTTTATTAAGCAACATAGTACACAAAGTTTGCATTATCAGCTGCTTTGGAGAAAGGTGACAGCTAAATGATTAAAAAATAATAATAGACAGTTAATTGCTTCTTTTAAATGTTAAATGTGTACATGTACCTGAAGAGAGGCAAAATAAAGCACATAATCAAAGGATGGATATTGATATCAACATTATGTTAAGTAGGACTGATCTGTTTTATTCAATATATTAAAATGTCTACATCAGCTTTTTATCCAGCAAAGATGTTTGTTACATTGCAAAATTATTCTACGTATCTCTACTGAGAAATAAGGCATCAATTTCCATTTACAATAATCAGATGGCTCCACAAACAAATCATTCCTCATAAGCTGATTTGATCTAAATAATTTTGTGATGTTAACTTGCAAGATCATGCGTGAAGTTTGATCATAACCAGGACTTTATTTCAGGTGAGCAGATGGAGGAGAGATAAGGGAACCAGGTGAACCTGGCAGAAGATCGTCATCACAGGACCACAACAAAAAGTATGATTTGGACACAAAAAAAAAAAAAAAAAATCACAGTCCTCTCATTCAAACATTCAATAAAGTTTATATATGTCTGTCACTAACTTCGTTTCAACGGGCTGTATTATCACACTGAGACGTTTGTCCTCAAAAAAACTCTCACTACCTAAGCAAATTTACAAGGTATATGGCAACGCAAGTTGCTCAGAATATTCAAAAATAATAAAATATAACACTGCAGCATCAATATCTCGTTTAACTGATACAGCTACAAACAGAACGTTTAGCTAACCGGCTCACATATGCAGTATATTTTTATCTAGCTAACACAGATATCCTTTCCACATTTCACTTAAAGACTCCAGAAAGTCACCAAGCAAGTTCTAAAAAAATCCTTCTGGTTCGGAAAAGTAAAACCTATGTCCTACCGAAGCAGTAAAACCACATTTATAAAATTATCCATCCAAAAACAGTTTGCGGACAGCAGTTGGCTAAGTTAGCTTACTAGCTACTCCTGTGGCCAACACGGAGAACTGCAGTGGCTAACAGTTAGCATCGAATACTTACCCACAGGAGGAAGAAACAATCCACGGCCACTACGGCTAAGTATCCTGAGAAATGTGTTTTGTATAAATATCGCAGACGTTAACGAGAAAAAAATTAAACAGGAACAAATTTACTATTTACAGTATTACTGGGCAGGCGGGAAGAGCCCCACCATCAGATTACACTTTTTCAAGATGGCGGTTTTATGAACTTAAAAAAAACCTTCTCAAAAAAAGACTTTCGCATCTGTCACTCAAACGTCTTTGAGAATGTTCATTGGCTTCGGCGAACGCCAATCATTCTAACAGCTTTATTTTGATTTGTGTATTCTGGCAAAGTACATCCTTTGCGCGCTTACAATATTTTGAAAGTGAATGAAACCCGCCCATTAATGACAGTACTGAAGTACAGTAATGACTTTGACAGCAGTATTGTTAGTTATTTATCATTCTCTTTTCTATCTGGCTTCAATTAACATTGAGCTAAAACCAGGAAATAATAATGCAAACAATTAAGATGCAGACCACCTGCTTAGAAATGTAAATGTAACATGGAGAGTGTTTTTATTGACAGACAAAACACATTCAAAGCACATATAGCCATGGATTGGTGAAGGCTACTACTCTATAATTCTACATTAATAAATTTAATTTAAAAAAACTCAATTTAATAAAAAAACCTCAATTTTAGAAACATAATTCAGTCACAACTGCTTGTCCAGTGTAGGACTGCAGTGGTCTGGATCCTATCCCTGAGGTACAGGGAACACCCTGGACAGGAAACCAGTCTGTCTCAAGACAATCTAAAGTGACCAGTTCACTTGTAACACAGGTCTTTGGACTGTGGGAGGAAATCAGAATACCAGAGGAAACCTGCAAGAACACAAGAACATGCAAACTCCACACAGGCTACACTGCGTTTGAACCCAACTCCAGATTCACACATTAGCACCACCTGCTGCACCACTGTGCTGCCCAAAGCCTTAACATCCATCATTATCCTTAACCACTTGTCCTGATCATGACTGTGGTGGTCTAGGGCCTATCTTCAATCACTGGGAGCAAGGAGCAGTAAACCTGCAGGGACCCCAATCCACTGCAGGGTAAAACTTTAACATGCAGCCAGAAAATCATTCATTCACAGTGTTTTCAGCCACACATGTTCCAAGTTGTGTTGTAACCATTCGACGAGTAATCTAATGTTTCCTTCTAATTTCAGATATCAATTACCACTAATCATGTAAACAAAACGTCCATTCTTTATGCATTCTCTGTGTGCTTGTTTGTCTAGCTTCTTGTGGCTGATAAGGATGCTTGTGGAACCAAATCGTTGATCTGCAATCAGACAAATAGGGCCTTTTAGACTGAAAAAACATAGATTAAAAAGGATTATCTAATAAAAAATACTCTTTCAAAGTTTCTCCATAGAGGGCAGCAGATGATAATAAACCTCAGCAGCAGTGTGCACCACTTTTATACTTTTTTTCCTTCAAAGGTGAATAGATATTAAAAAAAAATCCTGAAGATACCTTACTGGAGAATAGTATTAATACAAAAAGCTTAAATAAAAATATTAAAATTGTTACATTTAAAATGTAATTCATGTATATAAAATGTATTTGCTTGTGTAATTATTCTGTTATCCTAAGGAAGAATAATGTCCACGCATGCTGTCCATGTGTATGAAAAGCATTTCTCAAAATGTTTGTTTATACTTGTAAATAGTTCAAAAACAAAATGCTTCAGCAGAATTGTAAAACTAAAAAAGAAAAAAAATAAACATGCAGATATGTTGCACTGTAAGCAGTAGCAGTGTTTTTTTTTCCACAGATGGGGAACATGCTCTATATCCTCCGTGTTTGTCTGTGGAGTAAAAGGCTGCCCTTCTTTACCCTCGTATCTCCTACGGCAGTCTGGCATGCGGACTGGTAACAAACACTGCAGGTTAATTTAGTTCTCTGCTAGTTTTACAGCACAGCTTAAGCATACAGCATCCAAGAGCCGCTGAACCAGTTCCACACACAGTTCTTACACAAACACATCTCACACACCCTGGAGTCTATACTTTTCATTAACATAGCAGTAGATTCCTGTGTTCTGCACCCTATTAAACATATGGAATATTCAGCAAAGATAGATATCAGATTAAAAAAACATTTAAAAAAAGTGACCCTGTCTGCCAGAAACACAGAACACCCGTGTGAAGTAAGACTCTAGTCTGCTTAGTTCATAGAAGGCCATATTCTTGACTGAATTTGAGCAGTCTTACAACCTTAAACAACTGGATAAAAGGAAAACATTTCCCATAATTTCTTTAAAATATAAACTTTATTATACAATATAAAAACTTGCTATGATACATGAAATATAAGGATTGACTTTATAAGGCAGTTGTTCACAAAGTTTAAGGCACCAAGGAAATGCCAGTAGTCAGTGTTATGTTTGGGCCCAGGCAGAGTGGTGCAAGTTGAGGGTATGGGGCAATGCTGTAGATCAAACTGGCATGTTCAGATAGTAACTACAAAGACATTTGCAGTCACCAGCCACTTTACTACATACACCCTTGTAGTAGGATCCTCCTTTAGTCCCAGAATAGTATGGCTTCACCCAAGCTGCTGGAGTTGTTTCCACAGGATCCTGTGTCTATGGTGGTCTCTCAGCTTTGAAGTTTCTGCAGATTTTTTGATGCCACATTCATTCTGTTACCACATTCCACCTCATCTCAAAGACGATACTCAAGGCCTGAGGTAGGACAGAACAGCTTATTATAGTAAAGGCCACTGCAATGTTTGTGGAGCTGTAATGTGCAAAAGTCTCACAAGGTCGGTTGTTTCTGAAACGCTGAAACCAACGCAATTGGCACCAATGTCAAAACCATGTTCAATGTCGCTTAGACCACGTTTTAATCCACTCTTAGTCATTCACACAGTAACTGGACCTCTAGACCTTGTCTGTGTTCGTGTACTGAGCCACAACCATATGCAGAGCCCCTGTGCAGGGCGAGCTGTGTGTATAATATAATCCATGTGTACCTAATAAAATGGCCAGTGAATGTAAATGACAACAGCGGCAATTCTAACCGCTCACGACAGCACAGGTGTGTTCATGCCTAATTTCACTCCATCACATGCTGAAAACATACAAGAGCGTAAATGTGACCGACAGGCTAATTCCACAGAAAGGCAGAGCTCACTATGTCTTCCATTTCAAAGATTAGCACCACGGTGACACAAAGGCAGGAGCAAGACAGTCTGCTTTTATAGTGCACCATACATTAATAACATACTTTTAAAACAACCCTACTGTTATCACTCTTCTTCAAGACACTTTTTGGCACTGTGGAAACTAATGTAATCTGAAGGGTTTCACTGTTGAAAAATATTTTGCTAACAGTCAGGGTTTTTGAGATGTACTCTTGCTAGACTTCTAATTTTACACATTTAACTTAAAAACGTATTAAACTTTTAAGCAACTTGAAACAATGTTGTAGCACCACACAACTTTGTATCATTGTTAAGCAGGTCTTCTCCATGACCTTTGCAAGGGACACAACTGTTGAGACTACTCTTACCTGAAAGTCCTTAATGTACACAATTGGAATAGGGGGTTTGGGACTGATCACAACAATGTTTGTTCCCAGTGGTCTCTGGTCACCATTTATACAAAGTGAACTTTCTAAAGCACCTTTTCTACTCATTCAAAAAGGAGACTTCCACTAAAATTGACTTATTTCTACTCTACTGCAAGCCTCTGTAGACCAAATTTTCTATTTTCATTAGATAACATGTCATAGCCTTAAAGAGGAGGTAGGCAAATATGTGATGGAAGACGTGGTCACAAACTTCTTACCTGGGGGTGAGCATTTCTGGACAGACATTTCATGTATGGTAATACACCTTGATTTTTTTTTTTTTTTTTTTTAAACCTTCTACATGTTAATAGTGGTGGTTGGTTAAAAAGTATCATGGTGTGCAAGTTTACATGCTGGCTTAAAGCCACACCACTAAGACAGCATTTATGACTATCATTTCATGTAGACATCTTATTTAACAAAATACATGCGCATTCATTTATAGTGATTTGTACACAAAAATGATTTCAAATAAACAAAATTAATACATTACATTTGAATGACAAACATTTTGTAAATCCACTGACAACATGATCCTGACCATTGGAGGCTTTTGTCATTATGGAAAAGGTACATCATACAGTAGCAGCAGACACACTGATTTGGATCATGACAACTAAGCAAAACACTTGGCAATTATTTCATATTCACAGAGAAAATAATATTGCGGCAGTGAACAAAACTCCATTACGGCCTACTTTATGAGAGTTTAAAATAATGCTGGCAGCAGTAGTGCAGGTTTGCTGCTCATGTTGCGTTTGAGTAGCAAGACAAGTCATTCCTTCAAAGTGGTGGTTAGAGCTGGAACAGTTCCTCTCCAGAGAAACAACCGGACTGTAAACTTGTTTTACAGAGATGTGGATTGATTACGACTTTCACCTGACACTTTGTTTCAATATACAGGGTTCAAGTCTGAAACTGAGATCTGACATGTAAAGACAAAAAAATTAAACTGCCCATGAGCTGTACAACCAATTCATATGGTCTGACAGAGTTCACTGCCATTTACCCCCTCCAAAATTTATAAAATAGATTTATTTGTTCATATTTAAAAGTATTTACAGGTATGCTGATTTCCCAGGGTCAGGAGGAGTCAGTGCAAGGTGAAGGAGGAGGGGGGCCAAGATGAAAGTAGCTGTGTTCAGTGGAAGGCGACGGAGGGCAGCTGTCCTCCGCTGACAGGTACTGGCTGCGGGGGGTGGGAGGAGGTGGATAGGGGTCTGAGTCAGAGTTCAGGTCCATGTAGTATTTATTGCTCTTCCATCTACTGGGTGTGTAGTCGCTATCACACACGTCTGTGCTGCAGGGAGTGGTGGGTGGAGCCACACCACGCAGTAGGTACGGCCTGAGGGATGAAGAGCAATTTCAACATCAGGCTGATCACACATACACAGTTGCAAAGTTCTTACTCCAAAATGCTCCAAATAGCTGTGAAAATGGATGAGCTGAGCAACAAATCAATTAATAATAATTGAGATAAATTGAAATGCAGAATTCAACCTTACCAAAAAATGAATGTAACAAAAGCACAATATTAACACAGCTGGAGATTTACTGACAAGAAAATTAGAAATTCTGACTAGTGAATAATTTTTTTAAAAGATGATCGGAAGTCAGAGAGCTAAATCTATTTTTCAATCTCCACATTTCCTTTTGCTGTCTACTACGGCAGAGACATATTGCTGTCACATCAGGTTTATGTCTGCTTCAGGCAGAACGTACAGAGATCTGATTTCAACCATTTGGCAGGACCCTGTTGAAACACTGGTGTATAGATTTCTGAAAATTCCATATGCCCTGAGGTGTTAATCTCCCACAGTCCCACTGACGCAACCAGAGTTTGGCTGAAGAGGTGTTTGTTTTCAAAATCAAAACCACTAAGAGCCCCTTTAGAAGAGTACAGCACTGATTACAGACAGTTCTCCTAGCAGGGCTTCTACTGAGAAAGTGGACTGAAGACTTTCACTGGGAAGTGTTGTTACAAGATTCATACCTGTAGGATCTGATGGTTGAGGGGCTGTTGGAGGAGTAAAAGAGCTCAACATTATACATGGACCGGTCAGTGGCTGGGGAAGGAGGCGGGTTGAGCATCTGGTAAAATCGGAAACACAGAAAGATAAGCCACGTGTGTAAAAGTGAAGCACCTTTAATATTTAAAACTATAAATATAGAGTTTTGTACCTGGGGGTAAAATGCTGCCTTGGAGCTGGTAGAGCTACTAGAAGAAGCACCTGTGACATGGGTCCTGTCATAGAGTGGCGCGCCACTGTTGCTGCTTCCCATCAGACTCATGGAGCTCATTATGGACTTCTCACACGTGATACCTGTTACAGGGCAAAAATAAATTCTGTCACATTGTACCCTGATCTGATTCTGGCCCACATTCAGAACAACATTTCAATGTGAGCAAATTTCCAAATAATTTCTAGTCTTCAACATACCATTAGTGACTAGAAACTGATGCAGGATCTCACCTGAGAGGGGGCCATGCTGTGAGTTTCCTGGGTCAATAAAGTTAAGGGGCACATGGGGTGTTCCACTGATGTACTCATGAGGGAAGGCTCCGCTGGGCCCCTTGTACCAGCGACAGACAACACGTTGACAAACAAAGTACATTCCACCCATCACAAAAACGGACAGGATGATGCCTATGATGGGGCCTACGGTACTGGAGTCAGTCTGGTGGTTGTTAGACAGGGGTTTGAGCATATCTATAGAAAGGGACAAAACAGAAAAACCACAATGTAAGTCTGCATCCAGAACTAGCTTGCAGTTCTAGTTCCACAGGGAACCAAAAAAAAAAAAAAAAACCAACATGGACCATCAAACAGATACCACTGGCTGATTATAAAAAACAGCAGAGGTGAAACGCCAACTGAAATCCAGTTTGCTAAAAGAACGCACCACAGAAGAGCTCGTCCGAGTTGTCCGCACAGTCCATGTATGAGTCACACTGTTGCTTTTTCTCTATGCACTTGCTCCCACAGCGAAACTGGCTAGGCAGGCAGATCGCTATAAGAACACAATGGGCAATAAGTAAATGTGCTATATGTATAATTAACATGGCAGCTCCTGGTTAGAAAAAGGTAGTCTGCATAAAGTACGAGTGCATTTATAACTGGTGCTTGTCTGTGAATTTCAGTGAATTTGTGGTTCTGAAGGATGGTGAGTATACAGTGAAAGTCCAGTAAAGGTATGCTCACTGTCACAGTCCTGCTCATCAGAGCTGTCTGCACAGTCGGCCTCCCCATTGCAGCGCAGATGGCCATCAATGCACTGGCCTTTGTCACACTGGAACTGGTGAACCGTGCAGATGGGGCAATTCTCCTCATCACTTTTGTCACCGCACTCAGCAAACCCATCACAGCGCCACGCCATGGGGATGCAGTCGATGTCACCGGTAGCACAGGTAAACTGATCTGTGGAGCAAGTGGGGGGGTCTGTGTGGAAATGGGGGTGTGTCAAAGTTAGAACTGAGGGAAAAATGGATTTCTACCCATAAATATGAGGCTGACAGAAGTTCAGGATCCATGGTAAAACATTGACCAAACTGTGGCTGCAATGACCTGACTTATTACAATTCCTGCCCTCGTGAACAGTATCGCTGATAGATGTTTAGTCTCTGTGTGAAAAGATGTGTATGCCAATCTTTAATGCATACCTCCACAAGTGAGCAGGTTCTGAAGCAGTACAACATGCATAGGACAGGAGCAGCGTGGTGTCCCATCTCCCTTAGCAATGCAGATGTGGGAACAGCCTCCGTTGTCAAGGTAACAGGGATGTGAAGCTGCAACAGGGAATTTAGTTAGCTGATACAGCTGAAGACAATGAAGCATCCTTATCAAGCTTGTTGAATGCAGACAAAAAATGTGACAGTATGTATAAGAAGAGCTTTATACTTTAACTGGATGGAAGCCACGCTGTTTACTTATTCTTCCCATTACCATTATATTGAGGAGCAAATATGTTCCAGAAAATTTGGGGGGACAGCAATCATACCAAACTCCTCTGGGTCTACATCCTCCACGGCATGTATGCTTGTCAAGTGCACGATGCGGCCTTGGATGCGAGTTCTCTTCTCTCCTGTGAGCTTGTCCATGCGCTCAATCATCTGCTGCTGCCTGTCAATCCAGTACAGATTCTCACCCAGAACAGTCAACCCCACCGGCTGAAAGATGTTCGAATCCTGCAGGGTGACCCGATTGGCTCCTAAAAAAAACAAAAAGAGGCCAATACACATGGACTACATCACACAACTTCTAAAACCATACAGTTGTTTAGAGAATGACGTTATATCAAGTCAATGTCGTTACTGCATGACCAAAAGTGGGACAGGTTGGCAGTGGATTACAGGGCAAATTTGGAGAGCTCCACATATAAAGAAACTGTTTACATCATGCCCAGTAAGTGAGGTAAGTGGACTTCTTCAAACAGTGTAATCACATTGCCTCGAGACACTGTAATCTGATTTCTTTCGCAACAGTTTCAGTTTAACAATTTATCCAATTTGTACAAATGTGTTCATTGGTCATTTCTGGCAAGTTGTTTTGAGGGATGGTACAAAGTCTTTTGGGGGGAGACAGGAAAAAGGTTACACAATTTGGACTACTAAGGCTTGCCAAAGAAAGCGAATATCAGCAGCGTTAGAAAATTACCAGCACGCAAGAGGCCCCAAACTGATCAGGAAACTTGCGTGAGCAGTAATTTTAGGAACTTGGCAAGTTCTGTATGGGAACTCACCAGAGAAATCACTGCTTTCAATGCGCTTCAGGTCAGCGTCGGCCCAGAAGAGCTTGCCCAGCCGATTGTCCAGAGCCAGGGCTGCAGGCCGGATCAGGCCTGTGGTGAACAGGGACTCCCGCTCTGTCCCATCCAGGGATGCTCGCTCAATTTTGGCAGAGTGCTCCTGCACGGTGGTGAAATACATGTATCTACAGGACAAGAAAGATCAGGACTTTAGCAGCTTTATTTAAAAGAAAAAAAAGAAAAATACAAGAACTCAGTCCTTGTTGGCTGCTGTTTAATAAATTTATATTTTTGATGGAAGCTGGAATTTAAACAGAGAGGAAAATCAATTCAGTATGGAGTGGCACAGATTTCTGTTGACAGAACTACAACTGAACTTGATTTTTGGACGCTTGGCATGAAATGACTATATGCAATATCGGCAGCCAAAAGGAACCTTCGCTCTACTTGTTCAAAGACAGAAATATAAGAAAAATATGTTCTCATCTGTTTGATATTTGGTTTTCTCTTTTATGAATGTCAAAGGGTATAACTTCTTTATCCATCTGTTAAAGGAGCCAGACAAGCACCTCCATTAATTATGTGAAGACTTTCCAGACTGCCTTTGAAGATATTTTCTGTAATATATCTGAGTACATTAACTTGAGCTCCCCCTGAAATTGTGTTGATGTGTTTTAGTACAGATAGAACGTGTTCTGCAATTAGCTTCATAAGAGTAATGACCAATTGTCAGTGAAAACTGACTTTGGTTCACAAACAGCAAAGTTCACTAATTAAATAAATGTGCCACATTTCTTGGGTTCTTCCTTTTCAGAAAAAGTATAATAGCAATACTATGTTATGATAAACTAAACACGTCACTGTAAACACTTTCTACTGTGAGGCATCCAGTGGGCTACAAGCCTAGTGATAAGCTATAGGAGATGATCACTATTAGATGAGCTGTTTGAAAATTTAACAAACTAAGGCCTCTTCAGCCAAATACAGGATAGATGGCATAAATATATTGACCTTGCTGTTGCGTCACACACTGCCCAGATCCCCATTACCACAATCATGTTTTGAAGAGCTACGTAAGAGACATGTTTAACTGTATAGAAGCTAACAGGCATGGCACTCACAGTGGGCACACAGCTACCAGCAGGCTAGCCAAAACACAGATAATACTGGACTACGGGAGAGGAAAGCAGAACATGACCACAGACAGCCATCTGCTCTGCACATGGAGTGAGAAACGTCCTACCGTATCTCTGCTTAGTCTCTCCATTTTGACGGAGAGGTGGGAAGGGAGAGAAATTTAACCAGAGAAGTTCTCCTTTCCAATCATCAATAGCTAATCAAACTATTATACAGTTATGAGTCTAAAATTTAACTGGGTCAGCTGTAGGGTTTCTAATGTGGCATAGCATACATACACACACAAACGCACATATACATGCATTTCACCCAGGCATGAAGCTCTTTTCCCCGAACTTTCTGCACATTACCCTCTCTCAGCATTGACCACGATGGCACGTGGCTTGTCCAGATCATCCTTCAGGATTACACCAATGAAGACCCCGTCCAGACGATGTGCATTGATGGTATTGGTCACCTCACAGGTCCAGTAGAGGGTGCGGCTGTACGGGTCTAGGCTGAGGTCATGAGGCTGCCTTTCCAGGACCTGCTGCTGAACGGGTGTGTTTGAAACCACCACAAAGGACTGTGGAGGTCCAAGAGAAGGGGGTGTCATTAGTATGTGAAGAAAAAGAACTTCAAGATATCACATAAAATAAAATAAAGTGTGTGAAACAGAAAAATCTTTGTTCTTAATTTGTTTAAACCTTTGACCAGCTGGGTACAAACCTCAGAACCATCATCACGAGCCCTTCTGATGTTCTGTCGGCCATCCACCCAGTAAATGAAGCGTTCCAAGGGGTCATATCTGATCACCCGCACATTGCGGATTACATGAATGGGCAGGATGATGTCAGGGCTCTGCTCACCCAGGACCATGCGGCTGATGGATGCCTTCTGGCTAAATAACAGGAAGCTGGACGGTGCTGGGATTGAGAAATGGATGAGAAGAAAAGAGAAAGAGGATTATAAAGACAGCTAGGCATGTCCATTCTTGCCTCTACATTGAGTCCTCAGTCAGCATAGAAATGGAACAAATTATTCAGTTCAGCATCAATAACTTAAGCATATGTGCTTTTTAGAACAAAAAAAACAATACATGTGTCTGCATTTTCCCTTATTTAACTGACACTTTTCTCCAAAGCAACGTATGCTGCTAAGTTACTAGCACTGATCTACTGATTTATACAGCTATTTTTGTTGGCATCCTAGTAAATGTGTCTATAAACAGCCCAAAAGAAAAAGAAACCTTCCAAGATATTACACAACTCAGATTTTTCTAACTGTCCCTTTTAATTTTATTAAGCTTTCATATTTTTGAACAGAAACGTTTTAGAGCCAAGGATTGAACATGACATCGTTGTTCTTTCTAAGCCAGCTAAACTGCCAATAAAACTGGCTTTTAACATTTTAAATGAAGCTACCTGGGCCAATAAAATAAGTTACCTTGAAGCCAGCAGTAGTCGGAAGAAATATGCAAATCATACATGCCAACAGTAACCAGTTTAACCTTCTTACCTATTCAGTGGGCAGGACTATGCATTTCTGCTTAAACATGGTCTGTCCTCACTTTTGGTGCAATACAGATAATACAAGGCAATCACTATTACAACACCCTACTGAAGTCTAGCTTTAAATAAAACATAAATTCCAGAGTTGATTCTGTCATTGGCAAAGAATTAGTCCCACCCATCTGTATCCAAGAACTATTGACAAAAAGACTGACTTGCATTTCAACATTTCATTGCTTCTCCACAGAGTAAATAAAGGCAAACAAACATGGTGCAAGACATAGGCTGTCGTGATACATAATTTTAACGAATTATTCTCACAAATCATACAGGATCAGTCAAGTAGTATGCATATGTATAAAATGAATTTTTGAAATAAAAGTTGAGCATATCTAAGGTCAGAGAACAAAAGCAGACAGACTGTCTTCACAGCTGGGGTCTCAGGTGACTGGTCCCCGTCTGTCCTTCTCAACAATTAAGGGTCTGTTCTGTCCCTGGTGGAAAAGTAAAGGTCCTCTCAATCTGGCTGGGTCAGTCACGTTCATCTAAGAAAATACACGCTCTGCTAGCCCAAGTCACTTGTCACAAGAAATTCCAAAAGAGTCATTAAATCTGACCTCATCCCACTGTGACAACCATGCAGGAGTAATGAGGAATTCCATAATCCCTAGATCCTAAATGTCATCTGCTGACCACAAATGGCCACAGTCAGGATTTATGTTTGTATAGGTTCTTATAGTGTTAAATTCTGCATCTCTAAATTTAAAATCAATTATTTTATCTGAATTTATTTCTGCCCCATTACTAATTTCAAACCATCTATCATGTAATTATGGGATTCTAAAGGCTGTCTCCTGATTCCGTTTGGAAATAACGTTGCTCTGAAGTAGTTAACATATAATGACAGCAGTTCAAATATGCAGCAAAACAAGGACCATCAGTGCTGGGCAACTCACAGCTGCAGTTTCTTCCATTAGCATCCAGGGTGTAGTGCGAGGCACAGCGGCATCTGGAGCCCTCAGGCGTGGCAAGGCAAAGATGAGCACATTGGCCATTGCCCTGTGAGCACTCATTGGAACCACCCTGACGTGAAGCATGGAACACCAAGATGTCCATCACGTAATCCAACTGGCCCTGGATTAGGGTGCGGTTGAGCCCACTGCGCTTGTCAGCTCGCTCAATGCTGCGCAGATTCCAGTCTGTCCAGTAGATGTAATCCCGGTACTGGGTCAGCCCAAATGGGTGTGGCAGGTCATCAGCTACAACCTCCCTCTGCTGGCCTGGGGGAGACATTGTTACAGTTAGTGGGTTATAGGATATCAGACAACACAGAGCTCAGATTTTCTATATCATCACTATAGACACTATAAGAAACTATTGTTACTGCTATCACTGTGAGAAAACCCCGGTATGCTGTGCTGTAAACCAGCGCTTTTTAATTTTCATTTATTAGCACTGACTACCTAAGACTGAAGATAACCTACAACTGAACTGTAAATATTTTGGACACAACAGTATAACCTCAGTTCCAATCAAATATCTGGGCAGCCCAGCCTGGGCACAGTAAATCTTTTAAACCTAAACTGCAAATCACAGCTACAAATCTGTCAAGTTTCATCTCACAGCATTCAGTAAACATCACTGAAAGAAGTAAGATTTATTGTGCATCACTGATTAAAAATAAGGTTGGGTGGACAATGTAAGCTGAAGTCTCAAGTTGCTGAGATCTCTTTACCAAGCATGTCTGAGGACTCAATCATGCAGGTGTCCAGGTCGGTCCAGTACATCCTCTGGTCCACGTGGTCAATGGTGAGGCCATTGGCTCTGCCCACCTTGTCCACCAGTGTCACAATATTGCGGCCATCCATGTGGGCACGCGCAATCCTGGGCTTTCCGCTCCATTCTGTCCAGTACATGTACCTGGAGAGCAGAATACAGTAGGAATGTGCATTATTATGGCTAAGCAATTGACGTTGAGACAAATTATGCAACCCTGCAGCTAATTAAATCAAAAAGTATGGACAACAGCACTGATTTAAACCCGGCTGTCAAAATTCAAGGAAGGCTGGGATGTTAGACAGAGGAAAATCTCTCAGGCTATGAAAAACTACTGTCTGCCAGTATGTTATTGTGACCTAGTGTTGCTCATAAATCTAATTTAAAAAACTACTTCTCAGCAGCTGGTTGCATGGAACTTCATGGGGCGCTAAGATACATGAATGCAAACGCACGTGGATGTATGAATGCCATGCTCTAGAACTCATACAAGACAACAGTGAGCCAAAAGACACAAATAGTATCTTACCTAAAAGAATTTTAAAAGAGTCAGTAGAAGATTAACTTTCTAGAGCACATTGTATCTGGTTAAATTATCCCAGAGCTGCCCATGAAAGTTCAAAAGGAATCTAAGTGATGCACAAGTATGTTTAAAGCCTGTGATTAATTAGCCCTGTTACATCTTAAACATCAGAAGATATAATAAATTATTATTTGAAGATAGCAGTGAAGGGGGGGAGGGGGGTTCATGACTTGTCTCTTACCCATTGGCAGGGTCCAGAGCCAAGGCACGGGGGTTGTCCAAGTCTTTACACACCAGCACCTGCCGGTACTGCCCATCCAAACGGGCCACCTCTATTCGGTTGGTGCCAGTGTCAGCCCAGTAGATATTGCGTCCTATCCAGTCCACAGCCATACCCTCAGGGTAGTCCAGACCAAACTCAATCACGTGCTCCAGTGAACTACCATTCATGAAGGCCCTGCCGATTGTCTAGGTGGAAAAGACAGTATAGACTGTAAGACACCAGACACATTCAAGAGCAATACCTCTGCTTATTAGTTTGAAGTTCCATAGTGAAATGCATGTCTAAAAATTTCAGATCAATGCACCACGACAAAGAAATAGCCTGTGTTCTTTTCAAACTGAGTCGGCACCTTGGCGCTGATGTCTGTCCAGTAGATCCTGTTTTCAGAAACATCAAAGTCAAGCGCAGAGGCCTCCTTGACTCCAGTGAGAGGGATGGCAACATCGTTGCCATTGGTGCCCAGTGAGATGCTGCGGATGTTGGCACGGTGAGTGAAGAGCAAGAAGGCTTCAGGCACTACGCAGGTGCGGAGGTCACTCAGCAGCTCCAAGCCCATGGGGCAGGCACAGTGTGGACCCTGCGGCCAGTAGAAGCACAGGTGGCTGCAGCCGCCATTGTCCACTGCACACGCGTTGGTGCCTGCAGGTGTAACCATTGCATTTGTACCATAAGGCATGACAACTTCCGTTTGCTATTTTATCTCCATTGTCATATTTACCACATTGCCCTTCATTCTCTTTAACTGGACCAGTTTGAGTATTCTGAATTACTTCGTTGCAATATTTTGTACAATACCTAATTTACAGTAAATAAGCATTTCTCAGTAACATCCATTGTGAAGCATAACACCATTAGCAATAAATAAAACATTTATAGGTTAGCTGTATTACCCCCAAGCAAAGAAATTAGCAAATTTCCTAATGAGATCTATTCATCAACAACTTAGTTACTAAAACAAAAAATTAGCCCTTTTTAACAGCAGCTTTTTGAAAATTACTTCTGAATGTTCGTCCTCACCAAACGCCTTGGTGACACTGGTGGCCTTAAGACCCATCAGGTCAGGCAGCTGGTCAATGATCATCTCGCGGTCAGTGCCTGTTTTGTGCACACGTTCGATGCTCCGCCGCTGCCAGTCTGTCCAGTAGATATAGTCCCCCAGCAAGGTGAAACCGAAGATGTGCGGTAGTTTATCCTCCAGAATTGTCTTCCTGCCCGTCCCATTGATATAAATCACCTGAAAAGGAAAAGGACTCTGACTACAATTTGCCTATAGTGATAATTTAAATGATCATTCTATACTTAAACACACATTGCATACACTGATGGACAAACTGCAAGTAAAAATGCGGTGTAGAGAACGAAAGGTTAAATTTGAAGGAAAAAGATGACAAAGCTGTCACTTTGTAAATTTGGGTCAGTCTCCTATATTTTCCAGACTAATCAGCACTTGCTGTTAAAGGTCTCCATTACTGAGATATCCATCTGTACCTTCAAATCTCATGCTGTCATTAAAAGTAAGAGAAGGTGTTTTCCTTGAGAGGAAAAGTTCAAACAGGCAGGAAGGGGGAGAGAAAAAAAAATTACATTCCACAAAAAATGCGAAGTTTGCGAGTAAACTTCCTCTATATGAGAAGGAGGGGAAAAAGTACTTTATTCAAAAGGCTAGAGGAAATGACTTGAATTTGCAACTTTACACCTCTGCAGGGAATTACATTACAGTCGACTCTGGATTTCAGCCATCCGCGTGGCATAAAATCATTTCCATTCTGCTTGATATATTTCAGCCACTTTTATGATGAAGAATAAATTACTCTTCCAGTAAATAAGAGACACGTTGTAATATTTCACTTTGATTGTGTAATGGGGAGATAATGTTCCACAGCCAGGACGTCAGTTTGTGAGTGATTGGTGTATTAAGGCTTTGTGCTCCTTCTCACTAAGCAGCACTTTAAACAAGGTCTTCCTGCAGTGTGCCAATCGCATTCTGAGCCCTTCCTGTACAGCCTAGTATGGGGTGACTTCCAGGGGCTGCACTGAAGGGGGTGTCAACTTGATTTATGCCTGCAATGGGGCCCCTCGCTTCCTACAGCTGGTAGAGTCACTAACTTCTGTTCATTAGGGGAAAAACACGAATGAGAAAAGAGAACAGGGCTACCACACTGTTAGAAGGATTTCATTTTATAGCAGCATGGCACTGGAGACTGAGACCCCTACCAGGGGAGAGAGTTGTGAAGAGAAACAAATTGCGTCACTCCTGAGGGACTGCAGGGCAAGAGCCCATAAATAAATCAAGGTGATGAAGAGGAAATGGCAGGAATGGGATAAAATGATTTATAAACAAAAATGAGGGAGGGCACAGTCAGGGAGGGGGCCTGTCCCGTTTCATTCAACACTCCTTTTGTTTTATTTCAGGTGTATGTTTCAACACATACATGCACGCACACACAGACAGACGTTTACAAGAGCTACAAAAGTGATCAATCTGGATGGTGGAGAAAGCTGAAACTGGACCCGCTCCAAACTGTCGAGCATCTGTACTGCAGGTAAGCTGGGAGCATCTCGTGGTGGATAACAAAAACAAGCTGAGAGAATCATGGCTAAATCTACATCAGCCCACAGACAGAGGATGCAAGAGATTCACCTGTGTAAATGATAAAAAAAAAAAAGTTTTGAAAAGGTTCTGCCCTCTAAAGTAGTAGTAAAACAGATTTGACTTACTTATTTCAACATTTCAGAATTAAACATTTACTGAACAAAATTAAAGTCATTTTATTGTATAGGACCCTTCCCCACACATTACCTCAGACTGCTTCATAAAAGCAATAATGTATACATTCATACAAAAACATGTGAGGGGGACTCCAAAGGCTGATTAAGAAGAAGAAAAAAAAAAAAAAAAAAAGAAGCGCAGGGGGTCCACAGTCCATTGCATGTACTCCTTTACTGGACATACATTGCTATATACACAACACAAGTTATTGTGTAAGGCTGGACTATTCTTCAATTCTCTATGAACTGAGCTTCAGTTTATTGATGAGAATGAATGTTTTCAAGAAGTTTTAAAGATACTTTGACTTAAAATATTTATGTACATCATTTTCCTTATTCTGATAACAGTTCCCAGTGGAACACAGAACACATTTTCCCCATCAGCCACTGATATTAATTGTTCAAACACTTGAACACTGGAGGAGTTCATTAAAATTAAAGACCTTCATTGTCACTTACAAAACACACAGATAAAACTAGCAATTAATCTGTGAATTCTGGAGGTTGAAAGGACACTGGAAGGCAAGGGAAGCAAAGGCTGAGCAACATCTCAGACTGATAGCGGGGGGTTTCATGCTTCTTCCCCCTCTAATCCAGGTACAAGCAAAGTTCCCAGTATGGAGCCATGTTTTCCCACCTCCTGACATTTCTGCCAGCTCGTCTCTCCCCACGGTTTCAGAGGATTAACCAGAGAGCCTTTGAATCATGTCCCAGGTCGGAGCTGGCCAGTGACTGGGGAAATGCCTTCAGCTGAGGAAGAACTGAACGAAAGGCAGGTGGAGCAGCAGCAAACCAAACCTAAAGCAAGCAGCATAACTGAAATGTGTCTCAGTCAAAAGCATTTGTGCTCTACAGATTCTGCACAAGCACTAGTTCCATTTCACCATTTTAAAGAAAATGAAAATTTTTTTAAAAACTTTAAATATTAGCCCAATTATTACCTTACAAAGAATTAATGCTTTGCTATGGAGTTGAGCAAACAGAAAAAGTTGACACACCATGTTTAGTCTCAGAAAATGACATTTCTTTTATTATTTCCCATTCCATTGAATGAGGCAACCCAAAAAGAAAAAAAAAAGAAAATCAGCACTTTGAAGGCCTCTGTATCAGCAGGAGTCTTTTTAACTTCTTACAAAACCACTATTCATTTTCAAGATGATTAGACATGGAGAGCACCGCTGAAAGACATTCAAAGATGGGAGTAGCATTTTTCTCTGTGGCACTGAATGTTTTTTCCCCTCTTTGTGGAGTAAGAATTTTTTTTTTTTTTTTTTTTTTTTTTTTTTTTAAATTGACCCAGAATACATAGAATCAAGCACAAAAAAAGTCCCCATCTATAATTCAGACATAAGAAACTTGCAAAAGCTTTATTTAGAGCTGACTGAAAAGACGCTCTTTATAGCCCCTCTGCTTGTGAGATGCATACAAATTCAGTGTGAAGAGCATCACAGCAGAATGGTCCTATCACAGTTTGCAAGCCAATTCTAGCTTTCTGGTCATATACAAGATCATTAAGGCCTTGGATCACTGAGCGATAACCCCATTTTCCTGACATGTCAAAAAAGGCATGGTCACAGAATCAGGCATACAATCTCTCTTATCTCATAATGGCCAGTATTTAGGAATCCGTTCTGAATGTTTTCTTTTCAAATGTTTCAATTCAACTTCAAACTCAACCCTAAAAAAAAAAAAAAAAAAATTTTTGATTTGTTCATTTATTCAAATATAGTCAAAAAACCATCGGTTTATGGCGAATTAGTGTTTTTGTAATGACGAAATATTCGGAAGCTGATCAAATTTTAGGATACCGCCCAGTATTTAAGGCCATCAGAAACATTTTCCTCAGTTCCACATTTCAAAATCAAGGGTGGTGACGAGGGGAAAGAACAACAGTTCAGATTTATTTCTCAGAAAAATAAATAAATAAATAAATAAATAAATAAAAATACGAGAATGGCATGATTAGAAGATTTATCTGCTTAACACACCCTTCCAACAAAACATTTTAAAGCCTTCGGATCCATCAGCAA
The DNA here is from genome assembly GCA_900497675.1 of Arapaima gigas. Lineage (NCBI taxonomy): Eukaryota > Metazoa > Chordata > Actinopteri > Osteoglossiformes > Osteoglossidae > Arapaima > Arapaima gigas. The sequence continues at coordinate 1,111,479 of UFQX01000084.1, forward strand.
TTTTGTGATATCACTTTCACAGAGGACGTCAGGCTGGCTGTATTTTATCGGACAGGAGAGAGCACGCATACAGCTTTTCTCCGTGAGCTGTCCCCTGCCAAATTTAATCAATAACCCCATCCACCTCAGGCGAGTTTTGCAAAGAACAACCTCCCTCTTCTGACTAGGCTTTGAAATATTAGAGACCTTTGCCTGAGTTTTGGCCCAGGCTTCTGAAGCAATGGCTCAACTACAAATGGTCTTGGTCCTATTCGCCATTTGGTGCTTTAGGCCAAGATTTCGACAAATCTAATTCAAACAAAATGTTGGTCCCATTACTTTTTCACTCCTTTTCTTTTCAACTGGAATCAAACTCATACTTTTTTTTGCCTGCCTTCTCTCAAATGGCAATAAACTTTTTGCTGTTTTCCACATCTGTATTTTCTGCTACATGTCCCTTCTCTGCTGTCAAAAATCAGAATGGGAAATTCTTTCACCGTTTCACATTTACCTCTGTTGTTTCAAGGGGCAAAAGACCGAAGCTTTACCACATTCAGCTTGTTTTTAAACACTGTCCAAAGCAAAAAAAAAAAAAAAAAAAAAAAAAAA